>BJFM01002872.1:61557-91800 GCA_016586285.1 Arothron firmamentum
TGTGTGTGTGTGTGTGTGTGTGTGTGTGTGTGTGTGTGTGTGTGTGTGTGTGTCACAGGGAGTACTTTGATTGTTGTTGCTAACTCTTTGGCTCTTCTTTTATTTACATTTTACTGGCATTAATTTGAGCCTCCATGGATTATGCATCACCAGAAAGTGCAGTTTATTTAACTGATTTAATTTAACATAACTATAGCAGTTTTCACAAAACAGACGAAACAATACTGAACAAGTTCTTTCAAAAACATCATAAAGCATACATATATCTGTAGGTAAGTTGACGTAGTTGCTTGGACTTTGTGCTCAATAGGCTAGAATAAAAGTTGTTTTTTTAAGTACCATAGACTCACAATGTGCTTAGCTTTACAACGATAATCACTTTAATTCATTGACATTCTCTGATCATAAGAAGTTATAGACGCCTGGATTTAAATTCAGTCATTTTATTTTTTTCACAGGTTTTGATGACTGATAGAAACGTTTACTGCCATCTCAAAGCCCTAGTTCTTATTGAAACATGTGACAAACCTGATAAATCAAAGAAAAACAGATGTAATATGTTAATTCTGATTTTATGTAAATAATACTGGATTTTTAGCACAGCCACATGTTATCTTTTTTCATTATCTGAAATGTGCAACAGCTTCACTTTAACCCATCGTAAAACAAAAAACTTCAGATAAAGCAATTTGTTTTTATCTGATATGACAATTAAGATAAAGAATAATCTATGGACATGCAGGTTTTTACAACAGTCCAGCTGGGTAAAACTGCAGTTCCTGACTGTGATTGAAAACTTTTTAATTAAAAAAAAAAACTACCAAAAAAGAATCATGTGTTTGCATTAATCAGTTGACAAAAAATACTATTTATTTACATTTTATTTAGAATCCCTAATGATGATTTAATGATTTACAAAATATTAATTAATAGCAATAGATGATTTGTGAGCGCTCTGTTAAAAAAAAGTGCAAATTATTTATAGCAATTTAATAAATCCAGAGCTAATCACGAGAAAGTCATCAGTTAATCTTATATCACTCTGTGGTCATCATGAACAAGTCGTTTATGCACGTCTTGGCCACATGAACCACACATGTCACATTTAACAATTAAAAATAAATGACATTTCATCTTTTTATTCTTTAATGGTGTGTTGAATTGTGAAATAAACCAACAAACTTATGTGATTGTAATTTAATGATAATATTCTAACACTGACTTTTCAACACTGTACAATCCTCTCTCTCTCTCTCTCTCTCTCTCTCTCTCTCTCTCTCTCTCTCTCTCTCTCTCTCTCTCTCTCTCTCTCTCTCTCTCTCTCTCTCTCTCTCTCTCTCTCTCAGTATTGCTGACTCCACAGCTGCTCGTTGAGCTGCAACCCCACTGACCCTCTCAGTTTTAAATCTATATCTTCAGGATAACAAACCATAACTCATGTATTTGCATGTACGTGTCTGACTTTCTCCTCTTTCTGGCTTATCTCCCTCTCTCCTCCTCCTGTACCCATCTGTCTATCAGGAGGGACCTCCATATGAGGCCAGTCCTGCTCGGTGCTTCTCAGACCAGGCTCTGGATTTCTGGAAAACACCTGTAAACAACATTGATTTTTAACAGATGTTAATAAATAAAGTTGAATTATATTTGAATAATGTTACTCTGGCTAATATTAGTATTGTTTTATTTAATGTTTAGGTGAAAACAGCTTGCTATTGCTTGAAAAAACTTTAGATACTATAAATTAATTTTATTCTTTCTAGTCATATGGCAAAAGCTAAACATTTTTTAAATATAATTCTGCACTTATTATTAATGTATTCAAATGTAATTATGCGTAGGATCTGTAGTTTAAAAGTCTATTCACATTAACATGCATAGTCTCTGAAATTTTAAAGGGTTTTTTTTGGGGGGGGGGTAGCTACAAATGACGCATGTTTGCTGTTGGAGCATCTGTAAATGACACTAATTGGATGGGGAGCTAAAACGGACACAAGGCTGAGGCTGCAGGAATAAGCTTATCGATTTTGACACAGGAAGCAGCCCAGTGTCCACTGTGACTTAAATCCTGTTAGAAATCAGACTAAGCAGCTCCTGCATGACTCCTCTGACTTTGCCCGGCTTTGTTCATCTGCTGCTGCACAGTCTAAATATTCAATAACACACTATAGGCAGGTGAATCCCACAGAGTATTGACCAGCCGTAATGACATGAACCCATGACTGCGGTGCAATGAAAGCATCATATTTTCATGTCTAACAATAAGGACAGAACACAATTCAGGTCAAAGCTCAATACAGCTATTTTAATTTAATTATTACAAATATCGAGGGGGTTGGAGGAGTTAGGGAACATTACTATGGTACATTTTCTTGCTGGGAACTCCACAGGAACCATGTAAATTCCTCCCATAAAAAACCGTGTGTGTTTCCCAGGGCGTCTCTCTGCTATGTTACTACACAGCCTCCCTTGTCTCCTTTGTACGGGTTCTTTTCATCTGGAACGCCTTTAATCAGAGGATCATCGGGTAACCGCTCCTCAATGTAAGCAATGGTATCTGCACAGTTTGCAGCCACCTGTTGTTCAAAAAGAAGGCAGAAGCAAACACAACTCAAGCTCTTGTGAGATTAAATATGGAATTAAAACTTTGACGCTGGGACGTTCGGCTCCTGGCAGCGCATCCACTTACTGCTGTTCTTGGAGTGTTGACTTCTTTCTTCAGCTGGTCCAGCTCCATTTTCAGGATTTCCTTATCTGACATATCCCGGGCCATCCTGGCTGCAGGTGCGAGTCAAACATTGCTTTCAGAGAGATAAATGTCCACAATGCTTTCGTTTTTAAACGAAGGAAAAGGTATCAGCTCTTACCTGTTGAATGGCGGAACTCCCAATAACCGGAGAAAAGTGTCGGCTCCTATGAGCTCATCAACTGTTTCCCTTCTTCTTTACCTGCTCCGCACTGACTGATCTGCGCTGTCCTACTGCTCTTCATCCCCTGCTGATCCCTGCTGGCTTTTAGGTGAGGTCGTCACAGGATTGGACCTGATGTCACCAATCCGTCGTGATGGGATTAAACGAGCAGGAGCCATGACCCCTGAGCAGGAAGGAGGGAAGGAGGGGACACAGATCAGTATAATGCTGCTGAGATGGTTAAGAGAAAGTAACATATCAAGGCAGGAGCAGTAAAAATAATTATTTCACTTCACTTAATGAATTAGTAAAACAAAAAAAAAATCAACATATTTGTTTTAATAGTCAGAAATAAATTGTGAATTTATTTATTTTATTTATAATTTGTGAAAATAGACAAATGTAGGACTAGAAATAAATTATTTGAGCTGCCAGGTGTGTGCTTTGTGACTTGTCTACTGAAATTTCATGGAAGAGAGTGTGAGTTTCATAAAACTAGCGCCAAGTCTTGCAGCCACCCATGATGAGCTCCTGATCCTTGACTAAACCACCTGCAGGGCTCACATTAAGCCATTTTCAGAATCTGGGCTATAGTCTCATCCGGTTAAGATTAAACGTAGACAAGTCACATGGGACTGACTTCAGTTTAATATTATGACATTCTGCTAGGTTTCTGCTGGAACGTTCCGTGCTAATTTCTTTTAATTAACATGCATATCTTTCCTTTCAAACTATTGGTATTGTGGGTGTCTCTTTATTGATTGCTGCAAGGGCGTTGAATAATTTTCATGAGAGATTTTAAAGATGTATCCCCAGAACTATTTATTTATTGGTTAAAAAAAAAATCCTTGATAATCACGTATCCTGACGTTCCTGACTAAGAAGTACAGACAACATAAGCAATAATCACTGAGTTATTACATTCCTATTTTTGTTTTAAGCTATAGTTCTTAATGTTTTGTCATAAAAATCAATTGATATAAAGCTGAAATATGAAAGGAAAAATGAAAAACAAAGCAAAACGTGAAAAAGAATGTTTTTTTCTCATTAGTGGACTTTCAGTGAAATTGTCTGTAATTATATAGGTTTTCCAGCAGATGGCAGTGCAGAATTTGATGTCGTTTATGTTGCTCAAGGTGACGACAGAGTCCCCGCCCATTTGAGTCAGTGAGCCAATAGGAGGACAACATTGCAAGCGATCAGAATTTGGCTTCAAAATAAGAGCATGTAGTGTTCCTTCTAAACGAAGTTGCTTCTAAACGAGGCACAGTTATATTTATTTTGACAGGTGACATTCGTTTTAGCAGGAAGTTGTTGAACGCTGAACAAACCGTAGACGTCTTTCCACAATGGCTGCACCCAGTGGGAAGCGAGCTTTAAGGTTTCTCAGCCAATTTGGAGCCTTTATTCTGACTCGGTTTGGATTTTGGAATTGCTTCAGTATGCTGATGCTGTTTGCTGAACGAGCAGACTCCAAAAGGTAAAAAGAAACAAACAAACAAACAAAAAATCAACATCGTTCATGACAAAATATAATGTTAGCTTGCGAGCTAACAGGAGTAAAACGCAACGTCAACTTTAGCAAATACATTCAGTAGTTGTCATAGGATATGATATGATATGTCAGTGGCAGTTGGAATGTGGGACATTACGCGTACTAGTCAGACTTTCACTTTGAACGTATAAATTAATTTGCAAGAAAAACGTATGAAAGTTTCACCCATGTTCTGTCAAACGAAAATCGCCTTAATCGTTTTTAATTATCAGTCGGACACAAGCTGAGCTGTAATTTTCTTTTCTGCCATGAGTCTTGTTTTTAATCTCTTGTGCTTGTCTTTCTGTTGTGGCTTGGTCAAACTACCACACCCCTCTTATTCTGTAATTATAGCCGCTGCACAGAAAACGTTTCCACCCAGTGTATTCAATGCAGCCCCAGCATTCAGGGTTTTTATTACAGCTCATGTTCTAACTGAAAACCTCAGAAATTAATTCTGGTAATCGGGTACTTGTCAAGTAACGATTCTGCAAAACGTATCTTTTTGTAAGCAATTATGAGGGGCAAATACAAGCCAAACACAATAAAAAGGTAAAATGTAACATTTTTCCATTCAGATAGATTTTATTCCATTTCCAGGAAGCCAGACATCCCTGTCCCATATCTGTATGTAGACATGGGGGCTGCGGTGCTCTGCTCCAGCTTCATGTCCTTTGGAGTGAAGAGAAGGTGGTTTGCGATGGCTGCTTCCATACAGCTGGCTCTGAGCACATATGCATCATATGTAGGAGAGCAAGTCCATTATGGGGAATGGCTTAAGGTGAGTCTTTATTTGTGATTTTAAAGATCCGATCTGTGTCGGTCATGTGAGTTTGTTACGTTTAAGTCGTAGTTTGATATATACAATTTGATGTCAGTACAGTGTACGTGTAGTTAAGAAGGTTAACATTTGCTACAAATGCACCACCCTGCAGGTTCGGATGTATTCCAGAGCATTGGCCATTATAGGAGGCTTCTTGATTCTAGCCAGTGGAGCCGGGGAGGTGTACAGGCAGAAAGCCCGCAGCAGATCTCTGCAGTCCACTGGACAGGTTTTCCTGGGAGTTTACCTCATCTGCATGGCAAGTGTTTACTGTGGGAGTTCACTTGACTAAATTAAATAATACAAAACCTCTGTAAACTTGATACCTTGGCTTTAGGGGAAAAAAACAAACCAAAACATCTGATAAATAGCATGCCAACTCCTGCACAAATGGTGTGTGTGTGTGTGTGTGTGTGTGTGTTCTTGTACTTGTTACATATTGAGTACAAAATCTGCATTCTAATAGCAAATTGAGGACATTTTGGCTTGCCCCAACCCTTTTAAGGGCTGTTTGAATGTATTATGTCTATGAGAGTCCTCACAAAAATAGAAGTAGAAGGGTGTGTGTGAGAGCGAGAGACAGACAGGCAGGCAGTCAAGAGACAGACAGATGATGGGGAAAAAAGATGAGGAAGGAGAGATTTAGGCAGAATGAAAAAAAGAAGAGTCATGGGCTCTGAAGAGGAGCAACGACAGCCGGGGGAAAACGGTACACTCATTAGGACTGTGTGTTTTCAGTTTCAAGCTTTTAGAAGGGTGTAAAAGGCTGTAGTTGATGGCCTGGAGGTGATTTACTCATTCAGTTCATAAAGTTCAGCTATCTTCAACAACAGCATTTCAGGTGTTAGCGTGGTGAATAATGCAGTACCTCTTTATTTCCGCTAGGTGTACTCCCTCCAGCATAGCAAAGAGGATCAGCTGGCCTACCTGAACCACATCATGGGAGGAGAGATCACCTTGATGCTGCTGGAGGTGCTGTTTGGAGTGCTTGCTATGGCTTTCCTCTCGGGCTGTTACATCCGTCTGGCGGCTCAGATCCTGGCCGTCGTGCTGCCCTTGGTCATCCTCATCATCGACGGTAACCTGGGCTACTGGCACAACACCCGGAAAGTGGAGTTCTGGAACCAGATGAAGCTGATCGGACATAACGTGGGCATCTTTGGTGCTGTGCTGATTCTGGCCACCGATGGTTAAACTCTCCTGCTATTAAAGACAACTTGGCTTGTCTGAGCAGCATGAAGTTGTTGGCCTCCGAACTCTCAGGATTCCAAACACTCCGAGTTGAGCTGTTGGTTTTAGGCAACGATGAATGTCCCTCCTACAAGTTTGGCCACTTTGGAAATAGAAAAGCAGGCGCTTTGTTTTAAGTGGTTTAATTTATTCAGATTTTTGTTTACATTTTTTCTGGATTTAATCTTAAAGTATTAATAATGTTGGACATAACTTTTACATAGTTATTTTGCAAACAATCGAAAAAGATGCAGCTCCTTAAGTATTGTGTATTAAACTGGGGAGTGCAGAGCTTTTTATTATGAAACCATTTTTATAAAACATCAATGGTGCACTGACCATGTCAGATTGCAGATAACGGCTGAATATCTTAAATGATACAAGTAGGGACATATTTAAACGTTATGGAGGCTGTGTTTTGCATTGCTGACTGTTTTGGACTAATTAATACCGTCTTATAGATCAACAGCGAAACAGCGCCACGCCGTGGTAGGATGATTTATTGCAGGTTTTAGCTGGGTGGAACGGCTACAACAAAACCTATTTTATCTCATTGCCAACATTTTTAAATTTGCTATTTACTATTTTCACTTCGTGAATGTTTGAAAAAAACAAAACAACATTTTATATGCAGTTGCTTGAATTTTGCCTTATTGCAGGTTAAATAAAGATGTTAATCTCACTGAACTCTGAAAGTGGTCAGTTTTGTGTTCACCTCAGCAGTTTTTTAATAGTTGCAATTAACTTTGAATACGAGTAGTGCAGTGTATTTTCATATATATATATATATATATATATATATATATATATGACTTGATCTCAGCAATCATAATCTTGTAATCTTGAGGGCTCCGAGGGGTCGTCTGCAGGTTCATGGCTGTGGTCTGATGCTGCAGGAAGTTTTCAATATTGATAGGATCAGAAACTCTCCAATATCAGAATGAAAATGTAAAAGTTGTGATGATTCATCATGTGATTTTTAGAAAAAGATTTTAAAATTCTGAATTTAAGATCTTCATTAAAGGGGATTAAATGTCAATTGTTTTAAAAACCACATGCCTCAATTCAATGTGGTTCACTCAAATACACAAAAATGGGAATATTTTGGTACTTGCAGGTGCAGATTTTCACATTGTGCTGGATCTTGAGCTGTGATGGACCCGCTGAGCCTCACTAGTCAGCAGGAGCCGAGGGCATCGAGGGTAAACAGGGAATCTGGGTCGAACCTCCACAGGGGCGGGTCAGAGGAACTGGGACAGAGACCTTGATGTTTCCACTCGATCGGTAAGCTTGGGAAATTTCAGATAATCTTTGGCAAGTGTTTAAAAGAGGAATGATTCCATTTTTAGCTAAAAAGGCACGTTGAAACTATCCGATTATTAGTCTGTAAATAAACTAGAGCCCAAAAGGAATAAATTAAGACAACAGATGCTTTTAGACCTACTTTAATGAGTCATCACTGAAATTAAATTCAGATTTACTTTAACCTAAATGAATAGAAATCATTGTTTCACCTTTTAGAAACTGGATATTTGAACATAAAAAAAACCCCTTATACACAGGGTTTCAGCCAGATGCTCAAACAGTGATGACGCTCCTCCAAATCAACAAAAGATCCCAGAAATATAATAAATCCATCATGATAGAAAAAAATTAGCTATTTATACATGAAGCGGCAGAGGTGACCTACAAATCCTCCATTTTTCCTGCATCCATTTGCTTTCCAAGACCTTCAAAAAGTTACAGTATTACAGTCAGAATTTTTGTTAATTTTATTTTAGAAAATGTCCTTAAAGTGTGGCATTTCAAGTCACATTTTGTTTAAAATACAGAAAATACAGACAGTAGAACATGGATACAGCAAAAAAAGGAAACAAATGACAGAAAATAAAGCTAACAAGCTTTTCTGACTGCTCTAGTTTTCTCTTTCTGAAGGCGAAGGAAGGATGACGGAAAAAGAAAAGGTATGAGGGATGGAGGGAGCGGGGGGGCAGAATGAGACAAGTTAGTTAAGGAAACTATGGTTGCTTTAGGGTTCATGTTTAAATTATTCTTTATAAAGTCTAATTTAAGATTTAATCTTTCCTCTCTTTTTTGTCTTTTTCAGTAAATGGTATTTTGATCTTCTGGATCCAGGGCCCTCAGCTCCTCCTTGTGGTCTCAGTCTGAGGACAAGGAACGCCGACTTAGGTCTGGCAGTGGGAACAGAACCACCGTTGCCTTCCTGACCGGCCGACCCGCACCGCCATCTCAAGAAGATAAAGTGGAGTCCTTCTGTGTTTGCTGTGCTTGTGAACGTTGCATGGACTTCTGACTTTCCACATCTCTAAAATGTTTCTCAACCTGGAAGAGTTAAAACAATTAGAATCAGCCCTTAATGACCGTAGACAGAGATCAAAGTGAAGCAGGATGTTTCCTCAATAACGCAGCTATGTTCCTGCACGTGGACAAAAACGCCGCATGAAATCAAACCATGCATTTACGCGCGGCGGTGAAACCGTAGCCCCGCCTCTGCTTCGCCACAAAACGGTCAACGCCCACTCGGCTGTGATTGGGTGTCGCGGACCCAACCCTCCTGCAGTCCAACGGGCCTGCTTAAAGGGATAGTTCCCCACCCTTCGCCTGGTGTCCTTGGGAAAGGGGGAAACCACCAGCCAGAGGTGGCAAAAGGAGTAAATGATGCTGTTTTATTTGCACGCGGGGACCCAGAGGACACCGCAGGAGCAGCTTCAAGTCTGTTTGCACACATACGCTGACTTTAACTACACATGAACCTGCACCTGAATTCATGTTTTACAGTGAACAATCCCTTTAACTCAACAGATTCTGATCAGCTAGCGTCAGATCAGGAGGTTAAAGGTCAATAAATAAATAGAAGCAGCAAAATTATTTCCAAATGCGTCACATCATCCACTGGCTGTGGCCAAACATTCCTGATATGTGAACGTGCTCTCAAAAGTAAGATTGTATTGAGTATCAGATTGTAAACTGAAGTTTTCTGGCGCAGCAACTCACTGAGGTTTGAAATCTCTGGATTCCACACAGAGAACACTCGCTATCAGCTACCGACTCCATTTATACTGTGTTAAAGGTGCCGGGGTCATTTCTAACCGTATCTGTTGGTCTCATGCTTTGCTGCACAGACATATCCATATTACACAGCGCGATATAAACATTTTCCCTTCCTAATCCTGCGCTACTCTAGAATTCAAACCTGAGGATCTGCTGCTGAAGCTACCCAGTTTTCATCAACACAGACAAAAAGCCTCAGTATTTAACATTTTGATTTGTTACTAATAAATTATAAGGACCGCCCAGCAGAACAACCAGAAATGGAGACTGCAGACCGCTTCTGTGGGAAACATCAGCCCTTAAAGGGGGCATGAAACACTGGAACAAATGCTAACATAAGACAGATGTACATATTTTAAAGCATAAAGCTGAAATAAAACATCTGATTAACCAGTGTTTTAAAGAAAATCCACTTGTTATATGTAATAATGGTGTGTTTTGGGGGCATTCTCGCCCCATCTTGATTTCTCGTCACTACCTACGTCACCGGATTGGTTTCGGGCTTCGGTCTCATACAAGAACACGTAGAATACGGTCGAGGAAATGTCGTTTGGCGAGGCAGAACATGAACATTCTTGGACGTAAAATCCAATGGCTTATGCCTTTGAGCCATTGACAAGGCGGAGGGTTGAGAGACAAATTTTTGCAACGGATTGTGGAGGTGCAGCGGCTCCGGACGGAGATGGCCCAAAGGAGTCGCAACAGACAACCTACTCCCAGAACTACTCAGCTGATGGCTCAGATCCTCATCCAGTTCAGCTAATTAATTAAATTTAGAAATTGATAACGGTAGTTAAACTGATGTTTGTTGGCTCTGTAATAAAAACATGCAGTTTTTTCATCATTACTACTAGATAAAAGAAAATAATTAAGAGAGCCGATGGGTCACTGCCCCTCAATAAACCAAGGAAGGATCGTCTCGTTGCAGAGGGTTATGTAGTGAGTGTAACATTCGCTGCTCGTGTGTTGTGCCGTAGGGAAAGAACGCAACGGCACACGTACGTGAAAGAACAGAGGTGATGATAATTATATGAGCAGTGAATGTTAAACTCACGTCTCTACATAAGCCTCTGCAACAAGACGATCCTTCTTAGGTAGCGATGTAAAATCAAGATGGCAGCGAGTATGCTGCCGTAACTGCATATAAAAAGGGGATTATCTTTAAAACGGCTGATTAATCAGATGTTTTATTTCAGCGTTACGCTTTAAACTTCTATCTTATGGTTAGCGTTTGTTCTAGTGTTTCATGTCCCCTTTAAATCAGGACCAGAATATGAAAATCTCCTGACTCGACAGTAGTAGAGAATTATAATCTGACCCAGATTATTAAAAAGTCTGAAGCATACTTACTATTTTGCGTACATGACTTAAAGCGCTTCCCTCTTTGCCTTTGCAGTTTTCAACTTGGTAAGGCGGCGAGATTATGACGTCGTCCATCACAATAATGTTCTTCTCCTGCCATTTACAGTCTTTGATGCTGCAAAGAAAAGCAGAATCTCGTCTCATCCTGAGAGTTTATGAGCCGTTTGCGTGTGTGTTTGAAACACTGACATCAACTGAGGTGAAGGAGAGGAGGAAATTATTTCTGTTTCACATAATTTTGAAAATAAATCTGTTTTTATACCAGTTTAGCATCATGGTTGTGTAAATGTCACACACTACATCAAAGATAAACGGCTTCAGGAGGATTTACGGGCTCCATGTTGGTCCCAGTGTGGAACCAGTTTCCAAACTTTCTAAACATGAAGAACTGGTTTTAAAATGGCGAAGACTAGAAAGAACCTGGAACCGGTTTGGTGGAGATCCTGATACCTGCTCCGCTGAGCCTCTGATTCAAATCAGTCCAAATGATTTGAAATTCTGTGTGTTTGTTTTTTGTAAACGCTGCCAGGTTCTCTTTTCTTACAGGACAGCGGCCCCGGGCTCTTGCTGGGGCCTCTTTGCACAGGTGCAAATGTGTATAAAATGCTGGAGTCATAAGCGAAGGAAGTCGAGAACATTTGAGGGCCAAGCACAGCTCTCCTGTGGAGACTGTGATCATCGCATCGTTGCTCATCCAGGACTTCTGCTCTACATGCTGAAGATGAACCCTGACGGAACCTGAAACTCCACCTGCAGACGTGCACCTTCACTGAGCTCTATCTTCCCCTGCAGACGCAGATTACTGCTCCGCTCCCTGGTCCTCCTGCCATAGCCACACATTCAGAACTGTGATTAATCTCTCAGCACCCCCCACTGAGATCTTCAGCCTTGTTTACACGGTAGATATATGGATTTGGGGACTGTCAGACTTCCCAGAACATCGAATGGGTGTTTTAAGTAGTGTCTCTCAGTTCTGTTAAGTTTTATAAGGAAGTAAGTGCGATGTAAAACCGCCTGCACAGCACACTTACAACAGCCTCAGCAAGGTAGCGCAGGTTAGCGCTCGCTTACTAGCGTAGACCTCCTGCACAGCAGCTTCTCTTCCAATCTCTCATTTGGGCCTGCTTGGTGTGATTGATTAAGCATTCATCTGATCAGGACAGAAAAATACTGAAGAACAAACCCGACATATAAACGTTTAAGTGCCATCGATACCCTGGGATCTACTTTTTCATTTTAATAAAGGGTGAAACTGAAGCTTCCTGACTTTTTCTCCCATAGTTTCGCTGCACACGCCAGCATCTACATACGCAAAGACTTCCTTTCCTACAGACGTGCGTCTGACTCATATACGCACGTTATGTCCATCGTTTAGGGGATTAACAGCAACGTGCTCCTCACCTCGTTGAATGTAAATGAGCAGGAATCACTTACGTTTTGTGGATAGTCTGGAATAGCTGCTGGCCCTCCACAGAAACCCCAGCACTGATTGCATAGGCTTGCGACAGCTTGTCCTCCTTTTCTGTCCGTGCTCGATTGGCAAGCTGTTGAAAATGAAAGAAAACAAAGGCCAGACATCAAACCGAGCGCTTTAATGGCTCAGAACTAGAAATGAGCATTCCATCCTTTCAAAACTCCTTTAAACTAGAATCCAGAGCATACATCACTGTATTTAAAGGAGCACGAACCAAGACAGCGAGATATTAGCAATCAGGTCACAAGTCACCCTTAAAACATGCCTAATCAACAGCGTTTCACACCATTACAACATTGAAAACTGACAAGAAAAGTAATTGATCCTCATATAACGTATCATACTTTTCTTGCATTGAAGATATAAGCAGAGTACAGAGTTTGTAATGTTTTTTTAGCTTTACATTTAATGCATAGGCCACATAAAAAATGCAAATAAAGTTGATTTACCTTGCTAACATTCAGTGATGCTAGTGGGGGTGGAGTCTCAGTGCGGTCATTTATTATGTCCACATCAGAAACATAGGCTAAGTTGATCAGGATGACATCGTTGAGGTTTGGCTTACCACTGGAAGAAGCACATTCTTAGGAAGGTTAAGGCAAATAGTTAGGTGCAGCATAAAATGAGCAGTTACACCTAAACACCACTAGTTAGCCTGAGCAGAGAAGGTTATAAGGTCAAACGGTGACACTGAATTCTGAACACATATGAAGAAACTGTGACTTGGTTGCAGGAAAACCCCATTTCTCAAATCTGCTGCTTTTTAGACATCATTATTTGTCATATTTGTGAGATTTTAAAAGACTTTTCATACATCTATAAAGCAATATATGATCTCTGGCCTAATTATCCTGAGTGACCTTTGACTTTTTCGCCTAATTTTGACAAACTATTTGCAACCAAGGATATAAGCTTACCTATTAAAACAGTGACAGCCTGTATTTATAATGTGAACCAAAGGGGCAAAAATGATCCGTTACTCAGAGACAGTCATCAATGTTATGTTTCTAAATCTAACTGCCGGAGTTTTCAAAGGCAGAGCCTGACTTAAACAAACCAAAACCTCTGCAAATATAATGAAATAAAAGTTTAGATCAGAATTTAAAGCTCTCAGAGTGACAGGAAGGCCCATAATGCCAAATAAAACAACTCCAAACTCTAATAACCTTCATTCATGTGGCGTTTGAGCCTTCAGCCTGGTCTCGGTGAGTTTAGAAAACACACCAGGCATGAGTGGGTTTCAGCCTTCGGCCATCAGAGCCGTGATGTTAATAATCACAATCATGAATGGGTGTAGACATGTCCACCACAGGTTCACATCGGCCGTCATGGACGCACCATGCTTCCGACGTTGTCTTACAAACCACGCTTGATTCGACCCCATTTCGAATCGTTTGCCCCCCAAATCGAGTAATAAAGGCTAAAATATCAAACGGGTGAGACTGAAAACGCCAACATCGCTGCTTGACCTAAAGCGGCAGAGTTGTTAGCACGTTAGCCGAGCGCTTAGCAGCTCGCTGTAGCGTGGAAGGGCGCTGGGGTTCCATTCATCCCTCGGATGAAGCCCTTAGCGGCTCTTTTCGATGGCCCCGTAAACCCGACTCAAACGACCAAGTAAACGGGAGCCATCGCGAAGGGCATGGAATCAGACGAGCGCTAACATGCTTTGGTTTGTGCCTGCGAAGCGCACACAGCCATGATGCCACGGGCAGGCACTGCAAGGTTGGGGTCCGCTACTACAATGAGTGGATTCAAAACACATGCACTTCCCGGCACGCACAGCGAAGCCAAGAAACTCCCCACAACAACAATAAACCGCTCAGAAACCATCGATGACCGTGCATCTGCCTCGCGAAGGTAAATATTTAAACAGGCAACGATTTGTAACTCGGCTACAATCAATTACGCCTGCGCGGATCACTGTTTGACATATTTTCGGCTACCCTACAGGCCCTTGCAACCAGGCAGGCCAGCGACCTGCCTGCAGCGCCAAACGGACAAAGGATACTCAGAGTTAACATCTTGGACTGGTAGTCGAAGGCGACTACTTCTCCTTGCAGACGTTGGCCCAAGCATGTGAGGCAAGAGACATGGCTCCCGACGTTGAAATACTCCCCCGGTCCAGGAGCCGCCATCTTCTCCGCCAGGAAACCGGAGCGCCTGCCTTACGTAAAATGACGCGATGGCGTATCGACGAAACCCGGGCGTGTCCGAAATACGTCTCAATATTAAAATGTATTCTGATGTTACATCTAACAGTGACAATAAAACACATTAAACATCACCAAACTTTAAAAGCTACTCAGATGTGTATTCACGTAAGTATTTTTTAAGGTAAGAACAGCTTTGGGTCCTTGTCTTTTCCAGCCTCCTTCACGGTTTACTGCTAAATCGCGCCATCTAGTGGCTATAAAAAGTATTTCTCAAATACGCGCAGCATTACTGAAGTTCAACACATACTGTATTTCATTTTGTTAGCTTGTCCACGGTGGGTCGGTCAAAGGAGACAGGAGAATGGAATCTGTGTACATCCAAGGCATCTGGTTCGCTGAAAGTCTGCAGCAGAGGACGATAGATTATCAGAAACTGTGGCTAATAATCACCCAAATTGGAGATCCGAAAGCAGCCTTTTTACTTGCCTTTCCTCTGACATATTTCATCAGCAAACGAACTGGAATTGCGGTGCTTTGGGTAGCAGCTATATCAGAGTGGCTTAATCTGGTGTTTAAATGGTAAGTGTTCAAACAAATAAGCGGCTAGTTTATATTTAGGCATAATTGTAATTGTGGTTGACTCATAAAATGTGCATATCTGCTCATCAAAGCATATTTGCAACACAACATTAATCAGGCTATTGATGTTCAAACTAGCTAACTCTGTTTGGTTTTATAAATCGTTCTTTAAAAAAAATGTTTATTGGGAAGTACTGAGAATGGTTTTTCCTGTTGGCAACGTTGTACCAAAGATACACCATTGAGGAAAGATACTCGACTCTCTAGTCTCAAGAGATGTAAAGTCACGTAAGACTAAGGGGGGGGGCGACAAAAGACAACAAAGCAAATGCAAAATTTTGCGAAAACGTTTAATATAAAATTTAATACAAACGTAATTCCCTAACCCCCTCTTTTATTTAAAGCACAAATAAGAGCAGACCGAGACCGAGACCGGAAGCTTGCGACAACAAGTTTGTTGTGATCTTAACCTACGTTCAAACATCTTTGGTTACAGTCCAACGGCCAGCACTGTCCGGGTTGAAACATTTTACACAGGAACTCTTTTTATAACCTCTGCGTTTTATTATTAACAATAAATAATTAAATTTTATATTACACCAATGTATCTCTCAATTCAAGATAAACGGACGAGAAAAGCGAGGTTCGTGGTCAGAGACGCAGGCAAAAACACAGGATACTACTCATGTTGAAATGCCTCTGAACTGTTTATGTCTGGATATAGTTAGGTTAGGATAGATAAAGTCACAGAAACCTCTACATTGGATTAATGTTTTTCTAGCAATATTTAAAATATATCATTTGTCATACCACAGCTGTTATTTCCATTGTAAAAAAAAAAAAAAAAGCAGAAGAGGAGAAAAAGTAAATATAATAAGAAATCAACAGTACTTACTACTAAAATTCAATACTTGCTTAATTACCGGTAATTTGTCTCATACATTGTTTGGTTTCAGAAATGCGCACTTTTAAATGTTTTTGTTAATATCCCAGGATGCTTTTTGGAGAAAGACCATTTTGGTGGATCGGTGAATCACATTTATTTGACAACAAGCAACCTAAAGTTCTGCAGTTTCCATCCACTTGTGAAACAGGCCCTGGTGAGTAATTTGCTCTAGCATTCACTTATTGACAACCCAACACATCAGGCTAGTAAAGCTGACATGTGTCCCCCAGGCAGCCCTTCAGGACATGCCATGGTGACAGCAGCAGCCTGGTGGGTCATGGTGTCCTCGCTTGGGTCATTTCTCTATTTGCGTACTCGGAGGTATGCTCATTTAACACACATTTGCTGATTTGACTTTAAAAGTGTAGAAGTAAAAATTTAAAGATATTCAAGCATCTTTAAAGGTGTCTTCTTATGTGTGTCTCCAGTGTGGTACTATCAGCTATTCCCTACCTGCTGTATGCTGGCATGTTGGTGGCCGTTGGACTCTCCCGGATCTTCATTCTCGCACACTTTCCTCACCAGGTCATTGCAGGATCTATCACAGGTCTCAACTTTGTAACATCATGGAAACATATCCACATATGTCATGATTTAATACTTCTGCTGTAAATTTAAAATCCTACTTGTGCTAGGCTTTATCCTGGGGATTATTCTGAGCGGCAGAGTACCACAAGGTCGCTCCCTGCTCTTCATCAGTATTGTTCTGCTGCTTGGTACTGTCATCCTGCATACTGGACTCCAGTGGCTGGGAATCAACCTCTGCTGGTGAAGTTCCTTTTTACTAAAATATATTGTGTGTCTCAATCTGTTCTGACAGGTCACATGAGCATTTCCTGTTGAAACCGCTCCACAGGTCCATTCCTTTGGCTAAGAAATGGTGCAGCCATGCTAATTGGATCCGTATGGAGACGGCCCCCTTCTCCGCCCTGACACGAGACTGTGGGGCTCTTCTGGGTTTGGGTCTGGCGCAGTGCTGGAGGCCTGGCGGATGGCCTCTGTCCAGAGCCCCACGAGCTTTGTCTTTGGCCATTTCCGCCATGGGGCTGTTCCACATCAACCGCCTGCCGCTCCCACTTCACCCACAGGGCCTCTTCTACGGCTGCTTCTTGTTGAAGCATTTCCTGGTGCCTCAACTGGTGATGATGCTGGTTCCTGGCCTTATTTATTTTTTCACCCCCAAAAACAAGAAGTAACAGACACCACAAGCACAAGTATTAGCGGGTATTTCTGCGCTGTCGGGGTTCCTTTCATGTTATTTATTTCTCAGGTACTGCTGCGTTGGAGCTTTTAGTTCACGTCCTAATGAATTTTCTTCCTTTGTGTGCACCTTCAGTAAACGTTTGCTTTTTTTTTATTCCAAAGCTCAAGTTTATAGCTGACGAGCTAAACTTCGGCCATGACTTGACAGATATTTTAGACTTCCGTTTACAGCCTAAATTAAATCTGAAAGGCCAACTGCTGATTTATGATGTTTATGTGGTCATAACAACTGGAAAGGTCTCCTCATCTTCAGATTCATCTTTTCCTGTCTGTCTGCAGCACAGACTCACAGGAAGATACATTATCAGTCTTCATGTTTGTTTGCTTTTTTTTGATTTTCTTTGCTTCTACACTGGAGTTCCTCCATGTTGACAACCACATGCCGTCTCGTATGAAAAAGTTAGACTTTACCTTTTATCTATCATGTATATGCTTTCCTGCAGATATTAGCAGCAGCTCTAATTATGGACATTCTCCTCTACCACAACCACCCTAAACTTGTCCATCTTTTGGTATTTTCATTTTTTTATTTATATTGCATTGACACTTGTTTATGTTGCCGTTATTTGAATGGTTTTTATCTGATTTAAGGTGATCCTGACAAGTTTCAAAAACCCCACATAAAGAAAATGTACAAATCAAAACAGCATAAAAGTAAATGTAAAGACGTGACATGATTTAATTAAAGTAAATACAAGACAAATAATCAAAATGATCAAATAAAATCTTACACTGTGATACTGTCAGTCATAATTCAAACCGATGGCCTAAAAGTGAAAACTGGTGGTCTCCTGAAACAGGGCAGGGACAAAACACAGAGAAAAGAAAGCTAAATTAAAATAAAATGTGTTTCTGATGTGTAAAAATATGTCCTGATATCGATTAAACCAGCCGGTGTGTCTGTTTTAGCATGTATATGAACAAAATAAAATGACATGCAGGGTTATTTTGTTTCATTTAGTAACCATTTATAAATAAGTTCTTTTTATCCTTAATACATAGGCTTGGCTGTACAGATTACAATCAGTTATCATGAGATAAAAACACATTCTTTTTTATTGTTTTTAATGAAACTTTTTATCACAGCGATCTGAAAGCTCACATTTACAGACAAGAGAACTCCGCTCAGCAAGCAAACACATTTAAAATCAACAAAAAGAACCTTTCGCGTTTGGGAAAAACAAAAAATCTAGGATGTGGATTAGAACAGCCGTCTGGACCATCCGAGTCAGAACACTTCTATACATGTTTCCACTGAAACTCATGGAAAGAATAATAACATGCATCAGAATATTTACAGCAAACTAATATTTACACACACAGTTTGGAACCATACAGCTCCCCCACCCAGCCCTCCAATAGCCTCTGTGTAGAAGTTTTCTTGAAATTAAGTATAATACAATTTATACCTTCATTTCTGTAAAGATAAGTGGGGCATCTCTCTGCTAGCATCAGAAACGGAACCAAACAGAACCAAAAATTAAACTTTACAAAGAGCCGATAACTTCCCCCCATTGCAAATAACTTGAATAATCTTTATTCCACCTGCTTTTTCTCTCCTTTTTTTTTTTTTTTTTTTTTTTGCAATGATATTCTGCAGCGTGTGCAAACCCAGTGGATCGGACTGGAATCGTTCACTTTAACTGGCCTCGACTAACCTCGAGCTGGACTCTTCTGTATTTACAGCTTGTGCTAGAAAGGCTATACATCCTCACCGGCTCAACAACGATTGCGCTTTGTGTCGTCATCTGTCATTTGTACAGTAAATCATTCAACAACAGCTTCGATGACGGTCTGCTCAGAGGTCTGACTGATATACCTGTCACACACGCATGCACGCACGCACGCACACACACTCTCCAGATTCAGCAATCGTTGTGAGTGAAGTACATAAAGTGCACCCTCATAAGAACTCAACAGGTGTTTTTTTCTTTTTTTTGAGTGCAGTTGGTGGATTTAAAGAAAACAATATTTCAGGAAAAACAGAACGTCTGCAACAGTGTGATGCGTTTGCTTGCTTTTAGCGCTGTTTTCCCCGCCCTCGCAGAGGAACACAACGTGCACAGAAGGGACAAGGGGCGAGCTTTGACGTCCCGACTTGGACTTTTCTGCTGATTTTCTCTGCGTGAATCTAAAATCCCTGTGAAATCCCGCCTGCAGAAACGGATGGTGGCGGGGAATCTGAAGTCATCTACCGACAGAAAGCAGCAGTGGAGGTTGGTTTTTGACACCATACTAAGGCATATCATGAGGTCTGTGATACAGTAATGAATCTACAAAGAAATATATAAAGATCTGAATATACATGCCTGAGGTGAGGTGTCTGGATTTACCGACAACAATTACGCATAAATATGTGTATGTTTGTATGAAATACTTGGATTTTTCTTAATATCAGGCCATTTTGGGGTTGATTTGCAGAGAATAGCTACTAACTTCATTCCGCTACTAGAGGAGATTTTGAGGAGGGGCAGCTTTTCTGCTTTTATCAGGTGTGTAACCACCCTGTGTACCATCACATCCACAATCTGTTTAATATCGTAGTTTATCTTATTTTTCATTAGAACAGCATCCACTTGCTAGCAATACCAAAATCACTGTCAATTACTGTGGTGATGCGTATGATCTATACATACAGTGTATTGTTAGATCCCTTTTTAATGATGTAAAATGAATATTCAGTAATTCTTTTTTTCCTCAACTTAAAGTTTCGCTCCCCTTTGACACAACCGGGGCAAACGTATAGCTCAAAGTCAGACATCGTCCCTCTTTCTTTACCCTGGATCGTTCTTCCACATGTCTGACCGGCGGTGGGACACAAAGGCAAGTTAACAGAATACAATTCAAACACAAACTAGGCTTTGTTTTACTTCTATGTACAATATATAACTTATTATATTATAAATATTGTTATTTTTCTCTAAGTACTGACTCGAGCCGTCTGTGTTTTCTAAGCGATGTACAGTATCGAACATATAATATTGTCTTACATAGAATAGAGCCTATTAGCAACCTTGGTTAAGAGCACACTTTGAAGGAGCAGAAGGTGGATACGGTGTCCGCAAAGAGTGTCACGTGATTGATACACTCCCTCTGTGTTCACCTGTGGGAACTTTGTGCCATTCTGGAAGTGCACTGGGCTTCGACTGAGACCTCAGGACCCTCCTGGTATCCGTGTGTGTGTGTGTGTGTGTGTGTTCGGAGTATGATAATGGCATAATCTTCTCACTGTTAACCGCTGTAATTTGTCTACAACCCGTGGTGTGTCGGTGCAGATGGTTGTCTCTCTGACTGGACTGGGGTCCCGTGAGTATTTTGACTTTACCGTCACAGACGCGAGGCTCAACAGCTTCTGCTGATGGGCTCAATCTGAATCCTGCCTCACCACCACCACCAGCCAGCCAAAGGACGGCCATCACACGTTCGACTCCACAAACGGTCTCTTTGGTTTGATGGGGGAGGTGGGGCCCTGGGTCCGGGAGTCACGCGAGAGCTGGCGATACATGTTGTCCTGGTAGGCCTGGGCCACAGGCAGAGTCCGCGCCACCTTCACGTCCTGGTAGGTGGGCACCTGGCTGACTCGCTCCAGGATGTCCCCACTTCCGCGGGATCCGTTTGTTAGCTTGCCCAGAGACTGGGGTGGGGTCTGGGAGTAGTAGTCCTCTTCTAACAGGTGTCCATTTTGGGCGTTATTTGTCTTGTTATAGTAGGCAATATTACCCAGCGATGCGGGGGGGCTGTAGGTGGAACCTTGTTGAACTAGCTGGCCGGGCGAGGTGGGGCTGATGGCCGAGTCCATGGAAGTCATGGCCCGGGACCGTGAGGGTTGATGCAGGTACTGCTGAGTCCGCGCCGTCTTGTCGATGACGCCCATGAAAGGTGTGTTCCTAGAGCGTGTGGTCTCCCCCTGATACAGACCCCCACCCCCCTGGGAGGGGGAAATGGGAGAGATGTCATCGCAGGCGTGCTCGTAAGTGGCTTGAAGGGGGATCTCCATCTGCTGAATGGAAGACGAAGGCCTGAAACCCGGAGCTAAATTTGTCGTGGATCCGGTAGAAATGTTGTTGCTGGAGGGAGAGAATCGAAGGCCGACGCTCTGAGAATGGATGAGAGGCCTGGGGGCGGTCACGTGCTGCTTCATTTCAGTAGTATTGGCACTCACGGGGCGTCTCGCCATATGGGGGATTTCAGGAGAGCCCAGCTGGCAGGTGGGCACGACGCTGGTGCGTTCCAGGACGTGTTCGCTGACGGGGTAGTAGGCGGCCGACTGGCTGCGGCTTATCTGGGGTGTCTGGCTGTAACGGATGCCCCCCGGGCCCCCGCTGCTGGCGCGGTAGGCCGAGGAGGGGCGTTGGGGTAGCTCATCCTTCAGTAGGCCCGACTCCATAACCCCTCCTCGGCCACCGTGCTGACAGAGGGCCCCAGAACTGAGGCTGGCCTGGACCTGCGACATGGACCGTCCATCCAGCGAAGGCTGGTACACAAGACGGCTCTCCACATCCACTGACCCCCCCTGGTAGCGACCACCCATGGAGTGTCCCATCTGGCCACCGTAAATACTGTTGCCCATCACGCTGGGCTGGTTTGTGCGGACAATCTGGGCTATTGAAGGCTGAAGACGAAGGCCTTGGGCTTGGTGGTGCTGGGAGGACAGAGAAGGCTGCGAGCTCAGCTGAAACGAACGCTGGCTGCTCATTTTAGAGAGGGGGGACTTGGGTCTTCCAGGAAGTTGCTCTGTCTGGTAGCGCACGGGGGACCCAGACTGGGACCTATAGAGGCAAACGCTCTCTAACGGGGGACTTGATCTGTACTGAGCGGCCCGTCGTAAAGGGGATGGGGGTGGGCTCTGGTGATCCATCCCCTGACCCCCAGAGCCCATGGAAGGTGGGCTGAAGCTATAGGACTGCTGGTGCACTGGGGAGGTATGAGGCGGGCTGTGCCGGTAGTGCGAATTCTGATGTGTTGGGGACAGGGAGGGCGATGTGGAGTGGTACGTCCCCCGGGTCGGAGAGGACATGGAGGAGGAGGTGGGATGATACTCGTAGGGCTGGCCCATGGGTGATCCCCCGGTTAAATATATCTGATCAGGATGGGTGGGAGAGAGAGGTGGGCTCTGAATGATGGGGAGGCTGGAAGGATCAGAGAGAGATTCGGGTGGTGGCAGACCCACTGTCATGGCCTCCAACTCCTGCTCCAGGTAGTCCTCATCCTCAAACAAGTCTTGGACGGGCTCCATGTCCTCTAGACGGGGCTCTGGCGGAGGGGGGAGAGGCATGGGCAAAGACAGCGACTCCTCCTCTTCGGGAGGAGGTGTAGGTGGAGGAGAGGGGGGAGGTTCCAGCTCCAGCTCTTGCTGTTGGTGCTCCTGCTGGCTGAACTCGTGGCACTCCTCCTCCACCCGCTGGAGCAGCCTCTGGATCTCCCGGTTGTTGGGGCTATGCTTTATGGCCTCTTTTAGGTCCTCTAAGGCTTCAGTAAATTGTCTGAAAACAGCAGAATAATAATTTAATCCATAACATTAAATCATGTGCTATAATTAGGGATCATTTCTGCTCCTATTTTGTACTTTCTACTTTTATTCAACTGTGTTTTTAAGCCAGTTCTGGTGCTTGTGATGTCCTACATCCATTATTTACAAATTCTCAGTTGATTATCAGAAGTAAATTTCTAAAATTACAAAAAAAGCTTTACCTGCTGCTACGCTTGGCCCGTGCCCTGGCGTAGTAGGCCTCATAAGCTTTTGGTTTCAGTTCTATTGCCTTTGTAGCAAATTCCTCAGCCATCCCAAAGTCCTGCAGAATGCAAAGACCCAGACAGAACATCAGCAACAGCATCCGGCTGGCAATGTAATTCAAAATAATTAGTTCATCTCTGAAGCCGGGAGACGGCAGCTCCTCTGGAGGACTTACGTTCATTTTCCTGCGACATCGGGACAGGTTGAGGAAAAGTGATACTTTTAGTTCCCTGAAGGTCTTGAGGTCCTCGCTGAAGCCTTCACGTGGAAACTTTTTGAGAGCATACTGGTAACGTTGTGCCGCCTCCTTCACCTTCCCTTTCTGCTTCACAGGAACAACACTAATAAGCATCCCCATGGCATGAACCTTTAACTGTATATATATATATATAACTAAAAGGCCTAAAATATATATTTCACATCTAATAGACAGGTAGTACAGCACATTTGTAGGTAAAACGGTGACCTTGTAAAAGCCGTCCCCCTCCTCGATGAGTTTGCTGAGTAAGATGATCATGATGTCGGGTTTGGAGGTGGCCATGGCCCACGTGGCCGGACCTGCACCAACACAGGAGGAAAACTGATGAAGACCAAGGACACGAGAAACAAAAGAGACAGAAAGTCGGAGAGAGAAGAGAGCAACGCGGGAGTCACGATACACACAACAGTAGAAACAGGGATGACCACAACTGTCGGAATGAGAGATGGAGGAGAGAGACGAGCAATCCACTGCGGAAAAAGTGTTATAAAACAATTTTACAGTGTGAAAACTGCAATGTGCTTCATGGGTCTGGATAGATTTCGAAATGCTGATCCAAGTCCACGATGATATTGTCAACATATTAGCAATTTTATCTATTAACATCTTGGAATATTCTAAAAATAAGTCACTGTTTAGTTTTAAATCCAAGAAATATTTCAAAGGACTATTAACTGCAAACTTCTGACAAAACACAGCTGATAAATACAAATGGCCACATATAAAAGACAAAAATAACTTTCCACGGAATTAAGAAGAGGACAAAGAGCAGGGTTATGAGTTCAAATTCTGAATTCTGAGACCAAAAATAGAAAAAAATATGTTTTTTTAAATTTACCAACTGAAAATAGTAAAACAGGTGAGAAACAGTTGTATTTCAGAATTTTCCAAATTAGTTTTCAACTTCTGACTGAGTCGTAAAATACATGTTTCGTAATATTTAGCTTCTAAATGTCGTGATAAGAAGTTGTAACGATGAGGAGAGGACCTTGCACGGGGAGACATGGGATAAGTGCAAAAAGATGAAGAGAGAGAAAAGGGCAAGCAGGAGTGCTAAATCACAGCTGTGCAGATGTGAACCGTTCACTGAGCTGGTGGTGGTGGTGGTGGTGGTGGGGGGGGGCTGGGGGGATGGATGCTACTGTCTTTTATGGCACGAAACATCTGAAGATGGTTGGTGCACAGTGAGGAGCGGTTAATCTTCTCAGTCTGTGGTGGAGGTGGGACAGAATTACAGAAACATGCGATTGTATGCTAACTGACAACCATACAGCTGTTACTGGGGACGTTTCCCTCATGCATCTGTGGGATGGAAGGTACACACCTCTGAAGACAGGCTGGAGGCCGGGCATGCTCTTGTTAACCACTTGGGTATTACAGTCCCGCCAGGAATTTGCACCATCATGATCACAGCAATTAATGGAAATTCAAACAATCGCTGACGGAGCGCACAATTCTGCACAAACTACAGTCCTCGTCTCAAAATCGGAGCCATACGTTTCCAAAGTCTCGTATATGTCCACCACAGCGAAAATTATCTTGAGAGGCCATTTTTTAAAAAAATAAATTACCATGGCAAAATGCAGACGTAAGTCGTCAAATGGTTTTAACCACAAAACACACAAAAAGAGGCCAAAACATCAAAACAACAGTCCAGATTAATCCCCCTGACAACGGCTTCTATGTCAACATGTAGTGCAGGTGCTGAGCATCGCCTGTCAATGTTTGGTAAAAGTAAGAAAATCAGCCCCATCAGGAAATCAGAGCATGTGCTAAATGCTCAAGTGTTCCAGTATGACAAAGACAGGAAAAAAATACAACAATTCTGGGAATGTTGGGCTCTGGTCATGACCGGGCCGGGGGGGGCTTGAGGCTGACCCTCTTCCTGGATAGCAGCACCCACAGATCTGACCTCTAGCGCTGGCTTTTGTCAAAAAAACAGAGGGAGAAGCAAATCGCCATTGGTGAGTTTTTCACACTACAAATACGTGAATGCTCTCCATTTCTTCCAAAATACAATGCTGCCGCACTTTTTCCTGTGGGTTTGTTCGGCCATAAAGGAAAATACAGACACGTTTACCCGCATTAATTAAAAAAAAATTGCAAAATCCTGGAGGGACTGACATTAGCATCTATTGCTACGCAATCGCACCCGAGTCGCTGTCTGTGCTAATACCTTTTGTGTGTTATTATTTGTGAGTTTGAGAAGTTTTTTGGTAGCTAAGCTGGCCTGCTGACACTTAGGACGACACATACAACACAGAGAGAGGAGATAGAGCTGTCAAAATGCCTGGTGGGGTGAGAAGTCGACAGCCTTGGCTTTACCTCGGGGCCGACTGGGCAGCGTCTGACATCCTGAGGCCGGAGAAAGATGCGGAGGGGTGGGGGGTGAAGGAGAAGGTGGCGGAAGATATACAAGTGGTGGGGGCACAGGAAAGGGGGGGAGAGGCCAGAGTTGTCAGAGAAGATATGGCAGTAGTGATGAAGGAGAAGTGAGGAAAAAAGGAACACAAAAAGCAGCAGTGAGACGCGCAGATACAAAAGAAAAGGGAAAAAAACTGTGAAAAAACTACTATGGGCACTAATAACAACCTGTCTCAAATCAGAAGAAGAGAGAGAGAGAAAGAGAGAGAGAGAGAGAGAGAGAGAGAGAGAGAGAGAGACAGAGACAGAAACCGTGAAGCAAATGGAAAGCAAACCAGGATAGCTGTAGCAGTAGTACAATAAAACAAAACACACACATTGGAGCCAGAAATAGCTGAGAAGAAGCAGCAGAATGCAGCATGAGGGTGGTGGAGGACAAACTGTAGCAGGAAGCGCTTTAAGCTACATGGAGACACAAACCTGAATCCATGGCTGACTGCAGTAAAACGCTACAGCGCACTGTGATGACTTAGAAGGAAGCGCGTTTTCACCTCTTTCCTAAATTCACAGCCTTTTTCATGCAGCTCATGCTTCCGCTCTAGTGTGTGACCTTTTCACAATTTCAAACTGAATCTCATTTCACGGCGGGCAAATAACCTTTTATTACGACACAAGGGGACATGAGGGTTGCATTCAGAAGAGGTCCTTCTGTGAGCTAAACCAGAGCCTCTTCACCCTGCGGACCTGCAATCTTACCTATCTTGGCTCCTTTCTTGAGCAGTGCCACCACCACCGATGTGTTTCTGCAGCCCACCGCCCTGTCGAGAGGACGCATTCCGCTGTAGTCCACATGCTCGATCATGGCCCCATGGTCAACCAAGAACTGGACCTGAGAAGACAAAGAATCGTGGAGAAGACGAACAAGTCTTTCACTTGTACAGACATTCATTTCCCGGTGGATGTATTATTTGAGGATTCTGTTTTCCCACCAACAACTTACCACCTCCGAGTCGCCATAGAAGGCGGCCAGATCTAGAGGTGTGCGGCCGTTCTTGTCCGCGTGGTCGGTGGCAGCACCGCTCTCCACCAGGTAGCGGACGACGGGCAGGTGACCCTTCAGACAGGCCCAACTCAGAGCGGTCAGACCCTCCTTATCCATCAGAGACAGAGAGGCTCCTGGAAAAAGCAACACAAAACACATCAAAACAGCACAACACACATCCCAGTATTGATTTTCTGTTTCTTCTATTCCTACCCTGAGCCAGTAAAAACTCCACAGTCTCCAGGTGTCCTTCTGAGGCGGCCATCATCAGAGGAGACCGTCCCTGTTTGTCAGCCATGTTGACGTCTGCGCCGTGTGTTAGAAGCAGGTCCACGATCTGAAACACAGAGCTCGTGGTCAGTGGCGATACACGGTCTCTCTTTCTCAGAGCATCTAAACTGATTCAGCATTTGTATTTGACAGGTTTACCGCTTTTCTTACGCTTGTAACTGACCTGCCAGTGTCCCTGTCGCACGGCGCTGAACAGCGGGACGATGCCTCGCCTGTTGGGCTGAGCCACAGCCGCGCCCTGCTCCAGCAGCAGGCGGCAAACCTCCAGCTTCCCCCGACCTGACGCCGCCGTCAGAGCTGGAAGCGTGAACACACAATGAATGCACTTTTTGTTTTAATGTATTTCTTTGCTTTTTTAAAAAAAAAAAATGAGCACAGCTGCATTTTATAGTTGAAACATCCAATTAAGCTTAAAGGGTAAAGTAGAACTCTTGTGGTGCAATTAAATCTTTTTGCTGAAAGGGTGTATTGATTAAAGATTCTGGATACTTTGAGATTGTGATCATTAAAAAAAACACTGAAAAGAGCCAAAAAACACAAGCGTTCCTTTTTCAAATACAAAGTGAATCATGATCCTTTTCCAAGTGGTGCTTGAAGAGAGGAAAAGAGAGAAAAGAAGAAGAGGAGAGGAGAGAAGGAGTTCAAACTGCCCTTCAAACTGAGGAGAAAAGGCCTGTGAATATGCATCTAGTGGAATGTAGTGGAGTGTACAAGATATTTAGAGACTAAAATTGATCTCAAAGTGTGGCTGTTAAGAAACATTGATATATACAGTATACATATATACAGCACAATGAACTAAGTTCAGATCAACCATTATACATAGTAAAATAGATATCTCCATTTCTTTATTCGATGTTTCCTGGCTTCACAATTAAACAGTAAGTTGTTCTAGTTTATATTCTAATGCACAAGTTCCTCTAAGGGAAAATTACTGATTATCCTGATTGATAACAGCATCACTGAGCACCAAAGTCAATACAAATACTGGATCAAATGTATTCAGTTAGCTGTCTAGTTAAAACGCCACCAATTCTTCATTTATTAGAGAGATTTGTTTGAGAAATTTGTTATTAAAAGAGCATCTGAGTGAGCAGAGATTGCTTTTCAAATCATTTTGTAAAGTGTTAGGCTGCATAATGATGTTATGCAATATGCATTTTCACTGAAACACTTAGCCAGATGAATTATTCTACACACTGGAGATACTCCATAATCATATTCTGGGTTATTAAATAATTGATAACCAATCAAACCTCCCTGTATCTGCCTGTGTCAATATCGATCTGTTCTTTATTAGCACTCACTGAGAAAAATTGACTACAGATCAAAGTCAGTGAATGCATCACAACAACAACGTTAGCACTTTGGACAACCACCAGAAGAACAGCTGCAAGATTTCTGCAAACACAGGTGAATAAAAAGGAGCTTTTGCGTCACTGTGATGTTGAAAGCATGTTCGTAAATAAAAAAGTATTTTATCTAAACAGCAGCTGGTACCATATAAATAGACTATACAGTTTATCCCCTCTAGCAGACTAGCATACATTAATATGACTTATCCAATAATATAAGTCATCTTGCAGAACATCCCTCCTCTCAGTGGTAAAACCAGGGCTGAGTGAGGCTCTTCTCTGCCTGATTGCTAGAAGCTGCTTTTTCCGACATCCTCCCGCTTTAAATGAGGTTTCAGAGCATTAAGTGTAGCGATACATTACATTTCTCAACAGAAGCCTACAGGGCAATCAAATTTGTCATTTCCCTGAATCGCACTCACCCCCGCCCGCCCCCACCACCACCACCACCACCCCACCCCACCCAGAACCAGCCCAGCCCTGTGTGTGCGCTGATGACACCACTGCACTGCCACCAGCGTGACGCAGCGGCAGCAGCTGCAGACACACAAGAAGGGTCTCTCATATCCGCACTGCAGGGCTCAGACTCTCGCCCAACAACAGATTATCAGCACCGTGGAAATGTCTGACCTCTACGCGAACCACCGAGCACGCCCATCATCTGTCGGTGTGTTTATCACGCTTGTGGATGCACGAGCGCGCCTACCTGTCTCTCCCCACAGAGTGTCAAAGTTATTGATCTGAGCCCGCTCCACCTCCTCTTCATCTTTCTCAGGCAGGTCGAGCAGGTAGGACACAATCTGACAGGGGGGCGAGAGTCAGGATGGCACAGATTAAACATGTCAAATACATTCACGCCACCACGCCCCCATCTCTCACTCTCTCTCTCTCTCTCTCTCTCTCTCTGCCACTGTGATTTCATAATGTGATCTAAAATGTTGAGTTTAAGGTGATTGATGGTCTTCATTTACGACTACATCGACAGTCAGGAGTCAATCAGCTGTTAGAACAAAATGGCTAATTGCTTAAGCCTTCCCACAGCCTAATTAGCATCATACATCATACACTTCTTTTTTTTTTGCTTGCTCTTTCTTACTTATAGTCATGTATTTAGAAAAATTCTACATGACACACTAACATTACGATGACACATGATTGTGTAAATTGATACTTCATGCTTTGTGGAAGCTTATTTTTGTAAATTTTGATGAATGTAGAGTTAAAAAGCCGAAAACCATCAGTGTTGAAGCTGATATTATATTATTTAATGGCAATAATACTTATTTGAGCTCATTTTTTGGGCATCTTCCCCCTGCTGTACCTCTGTGTATCCCATGCTGGCTGCAGCGATGAGGGCCTGCTGGACCGCATGGCTCTTGGTGAGGGCTGCCTGCTGCTGGCTGTGCGGTGACTGCTGCTGCTGTCCTATGCCCCAATCACACTGGATGAGGAACTTCACCACCTCCATGTGGCCCCTCAGGGCCGCGTGAACCAGGGCACACTGGCGGTTCTTGTCCAGGTGATCCACCTAGTGACAGCAACATGATTTGTTAGACAACATTACAACATTAAAAACACAGCACAACTCCTCCATTGTTCCCCACCTTTGCTCTCCTGCGGCAAAGAGCGGACACGATGGCTATGTGCCCTCCTGCGGCGGCGTAGCACAGCGGCGTGAGACCGCTCTCAGAGGGAGCGTCGACAGAGGCGCCGAACTCAAGCAGCAGACACACCATCTCCATATAGCCCAAGTGGGAGTGTACACACAGGATGGGGGCGTTGTTCAGCACCTCCGTACGGTAGTTCACATTAGCACCACCGAGCATCAGCAGGCGGCTCACCTAACACCCCACCCC
>BJFM01002872.1:91843-123996 GCA_016586285.1 Arothron firmamentum
ACACACACCAAAAAAAAAAAACAGTTAGATTGAGTGGCACAGGTCATGGCTAAAGGGTATATAGCTGAAAATCAATAATACAGGAAAAAAAACAGAAAAAAAACAGCAGCAGAGCGGGAGACATGTGAGGGTGTGAGAAGCCCTGGTGCAGACTGAACTCATAATAATAGATTTATTGTTCCAACATCCAACACCTGCTGGCCAATCACAAGCCAGCCTCAAACAGGATTTTCGCTATTGTGTTAACATGACGGCTGAAAACTTCATTTTGAGTGGACAACATAGTTAATAGAAGTATATTATTTCCCAAGGCGTGTAGACTCAGAAATGGAGATGTGCTTGAAAATATTATTGTTTATCACAAAAAAAGTCACGTTAAAACCTCAAAGGAAGCAGAAAATGCTGAAAACTCTTTTGATTCTGTCAAAATTAGTCTTTAAAATTCCCTAATATTCCAGACCTCTTTGTCCTGCGAGAAGGTTCCTGGTAAAACACACTTCAACCAGCAGAGCAGATTCGGAAAAGGTCAACATTTTACCTTGATGTTGGGAGTGTAGAGGTTTCGAAGTGAAGAGAGCGCAGCTGAGAGCCCCTCGGTGCAGTACGATACCCACAGGCCTTGCAAGATAGACGAGGAAACCCCGACTTTCTTACTGAGACCCTTGAACAGAGACGGCATAAATATTCATTACTTCGCAGCCAGACCAGCTGTGTGTGGGCGCGTGTGCAAAGACAAATCACGGAATACCTTGAAGATATGCGCTTTGAGGATGTGATGGCCCAGCTCAATCGTCTGCTGCCTGTTCAGCTTCTCCTGACGAGAGAACCAGAACGCTAGTAGAGTGTGCCCGCTCCTGCCGAGAGAAGAGAGAGGCAGCCGTTCAACGCTCCAGAATGACTCACCAGGTCGTTACGTTGTGCTGCCGTCAGCAGCCCGGCTGCTGCAATCACATTTACCTTTATTACAGGAAATAAAACATATACAGGCTGAATAAACACAAACGCAGTTCCCGAAAGAGAAGTGCACAAAAACGATGGCCTCAGAATCTGTAGCAGCAGGTGGCTGCAGTAACAACTGTTATTTGTTGTAGTTGAATTAATTTAGTCCTAAAATGTGTAAGAGGGTTTGTGTGAGTGAGTAATGTAAGTGAATGTTATGGTTGGAATGATTTTTTTTTAAGCTTTATTCTGTTTTGTCTGTATTTCTGAATTGTCAAAAAAGACATTTCACTTAATTGAGTCTTTTGTTCTGAAGCTCAAATTCAGGGCTGCACAGAAAGGCAGAGCTTTTTGAGTGCTTATCCTCCACAGACTGTGTCTGAAAGGGGAGGATCCCACCCCGCTCACCTGGGATCACACAGGAACTTGGTTTTTTCTCCTTCTTCTCTCCAGATCAGCCACTCCCTGAAGGAGGGGTGAACAAACATCCTGGTCCCATCCCGCCTCTTCACCAGAAAGACTGACAGGTTGTCGACGCGCTGCTGGAAATCCTCCCAGTCTAGAGTACCCTGCAGCCACAAAAACAAGGTTTTTTACATATTTTCCAGCCTTTTTTTCTCCACTCTTCTTCACACTTTATCCCAAATGGCTCTTGTTATCTTGCACAAACCTGCAATGCTATTCTCAATTAATGTACATAATAATTTTGCCATCACAGTTTCTACATGCACTTAATAATTATAGAAACTGTGATGTCTTGGTAATCACCTAATTTCACTGATCCTAAATCAGCCTGTCGCTTCAGCACATTGGGACATTATCATGAGTATTTTACCTTTATCAAGAAATTGCCACTTCTTGTGGATATTCATGCATGCTGTGAACGTTGCCAAAGGCAACATTTGATATTTCACCATACAAATGGAAAGAATATAATAACCTTCTCACTGGCAGAACAGCTCAGTGGATAATACCGTAGTTTGCCTGAACTGCTACTTCAGCTCAAGGATAAGATTAGCATGACGTGACTTTAGCAGATATCTGATGCATAAATTGTTCTTTGCATGAGAAGCTTAACTCTGAAAGGATGTTCTTAGACATTTTAGAAAGGCTACCTGCAGTGAACCAGCATTAATGGCCTGATAAATCTGCTCATCAGTCAGTGGATGAAGCGAGGCCACAGCCACGTTGAGCAGAGGCAGCGCCCTCTCGAACGAAGACTGCGTGGGGAAACGCATGTTGCACTGCAGCAGGTACACCTCTGCCAGGTTGACCGGGACCACCTGAGGAGGGAGCCGGAGAGAAGAACGAAGATTTGCCTGAGATCGGCTCGACAGACTATGAATAATGCAGCACATTTATACAAGCGTCGGTTCGACGCAGCCTTCCTCGGAGACGAGAGCGAGAATTTCAAGGTTGTAATTCTGGATGCAATGCTGAATACATGAAATTAAATGAAGCAGGGGGTGTCAGATAAAATATTTCATTATGAAATGCACACTTATACAGCAGAGAGGTGCTGGGTTGTGGCTGTCAGAAAGCAGATTCATGAAAGGGCCTCTACACAAAGAATATCGGGGTTATGGGAAATCAAAGACAGCTTTCAAATGTTGCTTCTGCAAAGTCTGAGCGTTGGATTTGGTTTATTTCCTCAGATGTCTCACCCATTATAACAGATGCACAATGCAAGTATGCTGCAGCCAGCAAATGATGTCTTATTTTCTTCACCGGCTTTACATTTTCTACTGCTGAATTACCTACTAGTAATGCTTTCACAGTGGATAATTCAAAGGAAACAAAGGACATTCTTGAATAATTTTTATCAAAACATTTATAAATATCTCTACCTTGTAGCTGGAACTTTTGAGGACCAGGTAGCCCTTCTCAATGAGGTCAAAGGTGAGCTTGAGGTACAGGTAGGAGCCCTGGCTCAAGGCCTTCAGGTGGGCACTGAGTTTCCCAAAGGTGGTGTTGTCCATCTTGCCGTTGAGAGAGATGTTGTTCTGGATCTCTGGGCTGCTGTGGATGCGGTGCAGGATGTAGCCCTGCAGATCCTGGTCTATGGCATCGTTCTCCTCCAGGCCGTCCAGAGAGATGCGGTGAAACGGCAGGTCGCTGGTGATGTCCTGAGAAGCGGGAGACGATTCAGTCAGAAACTCGTTTTCAAGATCTACTGGACTGTGCACAGACGCGTAATGAATGACACACAGCTCAAAGGGATGACATGAACCATTTCTCATGATGGAAAGGTAAAGACAAACATTCACTCGGAGCGCCGAGTGTGTCTTCTCTACCTGTAATGTGGTTCTGACCGTGACCACCAGTTTGAGCCAGGGAGGGAACCTGTTGATGGTTTTGGTTAGGAAGGACACAATGGTGTCTCCATAGTCTGGCTTATGGAACTCAGCCTCATTCAGACCATCAATTAGGATGATGAGGTCCTCCTCGGAGATGATCTTCCTCTCTGGAAAGAATAAAGACGGCTTTATTAATGAAAATATAGGACCAGCAGACACTCAAATGCAATCATACCTATTTTTGGGTAAAGTACTCCCTTCCTATTGTAAAAAAAAATCATATGAAGCTCTGAAATCCATTTAAAATTAAAGCTTATGGGCTATAGAACCTGTATAGATGAAAGGTTAAGGGAAAAAAAATTCTTGGTGCAAGTGCAGTGTGCTCAAATATCATCTAGGATGACCAAGGATTTCAGTGAAGGAATAAATTGGATAGTGAAGGTCTAAAGAGATATGAATAATGTATTACCAACAGCTCCATGGATGATTGTGGTGGATGAATACCTAGAAATTTATATTGAAATTCAGGTTTTTCCTGAAGATGTTCCACTAGACAGTACACCCCCTGACCAATAGAGCCAAAGGGCACCGACGTGTGGTTGTACAAATATCATTAGTTGCAACAGATGATTTTAAAATTTGCTGTCACCTTTATAAAGTGCATCCAGAGGCTCTAGAACACCTCTCCTGAAGGAGGCCAGGGGGTCCTGGACACAGGAGCGCAGACTAAGGATGCTCTGCAAGTGTGGCTCCCTCAGCAGCTGCTCCCTGTAGGCAACAAGGTGTGGCGAGCGGCACAGCAGAGCCGCAACGTTATGCACAAACTCTGGCACCAAGCAGGTGTAGGCGTTATCCGCCTGGCAGTAATGGTACGCCACCACCTGGGGGAGACAAAGAGTTGGGGGAGGATTGGTTGGTAGCTTTTTTTATAACAATCTCGTGATTAGAAGATAAAATAAAATACTACGTAGTTTCAGACAAGTTAGCTAACGAATACCCTACAAAAAGTAAGAAAATAATTAGAAAAAAATACCAGGTGAGTGAACTTGACACAATAATGTTACCCTGTTCCAAGAAGCTTTTTTTTTTTTTTCTTAAATAATGATGCCTAAATTTAATTAAAATGTATTGGTAAGTGGTCTAAAGTCGAATGTCAGACAAGTAACCAAAAAAGGCCCCAGTCAGCTTTGAGCTGTAACGTACAACAGCTACAACTCATTCAGGATTGAGTCAACTTCACGGTGGGTGATTGGACTATAATGAAACATAATACTTCTCGTTTCGCCTCATGCTTCAGCCATTAATAATTCATGGCTTCCTCTCGCCTTGAGGCTCAGGTCATGCCTGCTTACGTGCTGCCACAAGAGTCAGGAGCTGCCTGGTGAAATGTCATGTTTCTCGAAACACTTGAAGAAATGTTGAAATTGTCAAGGGCAGAGACGTTCCCGAGAGGTTACTCAACAAAACAATAGCAGCAGGTGTGAGCGAGCGCTCTGGGTCTCAAAGATCACAAACTGTTTGACTTTTTAGAGGTGATGGCCCCGATCAGAGCGCTCAAATGGAAAAGGGGATGGGGGGAAAAAAGACCAATCAAAAATAGAATGCTAATTTCTGGTCACAGTGGAATAAAGGGCTTAAGAACAAAAGGGGGTGAGAAAGGGAGTGAGCTTAATTATTAATGCACAGAGTTAACAAGATCTAATAGCTTGGCTGGGAAATGGCTTTCTGGAGGTATAAATATTTCATAAGGCTCCCTGGCAAAGTTGTTTTTTCTTTTTTAAACACATCTGCATAATGCATCAGGCTGGGACCAGGGATGCAGATGGCTCAAGCAGCAGGGGGAGAAGGGCGAGGTGCCACAGCAGACACCCAAAAGAGCAGCAGAGGGAAAAATCATTTAGGTTCACACCAAAGACGGACTGGCAGGTAAACCTTCCAGCAATGATGTTTTCACAGACGAGCAGAAAATGTTGGATGGAATTTTACTAATGTCATTTGTTTTGTCTATGCTCTAAGGCAATTCCAAAGCAGGTAATTATGATCCTATCTCACAACCTATGTTGGAACTAATTGGAAAAAAGAAGACACAAAGCTGAGCCAATAAAATGATCTGGCAGTTCCTCAGATTAAAAAAAAAAACACACTGAAATTTTCACACTGAACCAAACACCACACAGAAATGAATTAGTATTGCAGAACATCAGTAATGAAACAAAAAAATGTCTATTCAACAGCTGTATATGCAAGTGGAGCAAAAATGAGAGCCAGGAACCCTTAAAAGGTTCAACATTTGAGGTCACCTTGGAACCCGTCCTCTCAGTGTTATCAATGCACATATACGAAAACTACATTTTACACCAACTTTGTGTGTTATTCTTAAGGAGCAACTATTCCACAGTAAGATTTCCATTAAAAAATCATATCACAAAGTTGCTCAATCTGTACAGTACCACTACTAACTGAGACAGGTAAGCATTCCTGCCTCCACCTGAGCAGCTGAGCCTCTGAACGTTTCATCCTCTCCATCTACATGGCTGGCTGAAGAGGAGGAAGGTGTGGGCAGGTAGAAACGTGCATCCTTGGCTTCACTTTTATTTTGTCTTTGAGTCATTTGCGGGGTGAAAACGCCCCAATTTGAGTATTCCATATTAAAAGAAGCCCACTTTTTTCTGCAGCAGGTGGATGAAAGAATAAAAAAATCTGAATTTGCTAAAAACAGAAGTTGAGAGATGAAGTTCCATGAGCAGACAATCTCAAATACATCTGGGCACAGACGCAGGTGTATGTGGTACCTGAGACGCCAGCCTCCGCATGGCCTCTTCCTGGCGCCGCCTCATCTCCGGGGTCCCGGGACAGCTGCCTCCCCCCAGGGTGCCATGAGTGGGCTGAGGCTGAGCGAGAGGGAACCCCTCTCCATCTGGACGCAGGACAACACAACGGGCTGCGTGTTTACTGTTGCCACGTAACTCTTTCACTGCGCTCCTCTACAGTCTTTTAAAAACGTGTCCTCTTTGGGTTTTTTTAGCAGAATTATAACAGACTCATATCAGATCAGGGTAATAAAAGCCTGCTTACGTTTGGGTGAGGCCTGAGGGCTGTCAGAGGCAATCTGTCTCATGCGCGTGCCATGGCAGCTGAGCGCCACAAGGCGGGAGATGATGGCGGTCTTGCCAAAACCAATATTGCCCACAACCGCCACCCCACGGCTGGCGCTGCCGCTGGGCTGATTGAGATGACCGTCGATCTCTTGGAAGAGCCACTCGCGGCCCGTGAAGACGGAGTCCACGGTGATGCTGGGCACCTCAAACAGCAGAGGTTTGAGGGCGATGTCTTGGGGCCGATAGGGTGCAAAACGCACTGGTGGGTCAGGAGAAAGAAAACATAAAAAACACTCTGCAAACTCAAGCAGGTGCAACAGCCTGTCCCTCGTGTGTGTGTGTGTGTGTGTGTGTGTGTGTGTGTGTGTGTGTGTGTGTGTGTGTGTGTGTGTGAGAGGTGCATTTTTGCTCCTCGAGACTCGAGTCTCCATCAGATTTACCCCATCGAGGGGCTGCACATGAGACGGCCTAGATGGCTCCAGGAGAATACTCACAGTTTTCAATACGATCACATTATAAAACTAGAAATGGAATAATAAATTTCATATGATGCTGAGAGCAACAAAGTGTGGCTTCAAAAAGAGGGACTACTTAGAGAGTCCAGATTGTTGCGCTGAAGGCGCATTTCATTTCAAAAGAAAATCAAGGAGGGACTTTTGCTGACTGCTTATTTTAGTCACTAGAGGATGTCATTAAAGTGAAGTTCTCTAGGGGTTGGGCATCTTTTCAGCACACATATGTACCATGAAAGACTAATGGGGTTAAAATGAATCTGATGTGAACTTCTGAAGCTGTGTGATAAATTCACTGTAAAATTTAGTCCACTCATTCTGGATGTCATGTCCCAGGTGCTTTAAAACGGATTTTAGCTCTGAGAATAAAACACTCTGTCTTCTATTTGGCTTGCAATTTCTTTTAATGTTATATTAACGTCTTACAATTAGGCCTCGTTTAGAATATGAATGCTATGTGAATAATCCAAACGCTGTGCCTGCAACTGAACCACCCTCTCGATTAGAGCACTACGACTTGTAGCAAAGCAAGTGCAGCGGCTGCATGAAGCGGAACGTGCCTGTGTGGTGCAACGAAAGAAATTTAAAACAACTTACGTGACTGGGATTGCCAGGCATTTGTGTTATTAGCGGAAGCTGGAACAAACCAGCGAGCAAAAGACAGAGAGACAGAGAGAAAGAGTGATGAGGAAAGTAAGAAAAGCAATGAGAGCAGGGACACAAAAACAGGCAGCAGCGAAAGCAAAAACAGTCAGCAGCTACAGCATCGGCACAACGTGATGGCGGGAATATGGCGGGATCCGCCACCAATGAGCAATCAATCCAGATAAATGCACACAGATCTACAGACTACTGTAGCTTATGACTCTCTTTTGGGTCTTTTAAGGAGGTTAAATTGAATCAGATTCGTGCAGTGAGTAATAGCTGCCGGTCAGGTGATAGCCAGTGCGAGAGTTCATTTCACACTCTGCAGCATATGGGCAATAAGCACAAGGTGAGTCAGAGCTTTAGGAAAGCTGGATCATACATTCGTCTGGTCTGGAGTTTCGGTGCATGTGCAGGAACTTGGTTCACATAACGTGTGCGGTAAAAAGCATCGGGGCGGCAGGGAGGGGTTGCTGCATTAAAGCTCTACATATTCTGTAAATGACTATCAGCCTGCTGATAAGAGCATTGCTATGGAGCATAATGAGCTGATATTACTCTTAATGCAGCTTGCCACAAAGTGCTGCTGCAAACAGGAGTTTACCTGATTTCTTTCTTTTTTTTTTTTCTTTTTTTTTAATCACCGAGCCAAATAAACACAATGGTCTTGTTAAGATGTCATTTTGAGCAATCTGTAAAAAGCACAGAGCAGATACCTGGAAGTAGATAAAAAAGCGTTCATCCTTTTAAACTACAAGAAACACCAGTATTTCAATTCACTGCTCTGATCTCGGTGTCAGCAGCTGCTCAGCGTAATAAAAGAAATATTCATCCATATTCCCTGGTCAGATTATTTCAGTGCTAAAACAACAAAAGCTGCACACACAGATGCAGAGAGCAAATGCTCTTCCTGTAATTTACAAACTGATGTGGCTTTCTTCCAGTTGGATGGCATGCTTAGAAAAAAAAGGAGGCTGATGCAACAATGGTGATTGGAAAGGCAAGATTTTCTTCCACTAAAAATAAAGAGAATAAATTAGGATGATAAATGCCCACAGCTGCTTTCTTTTCAGGCACTAACTTATATTTCAGAGTGACAAAATACCAAACATGTCTGAAATGTTCCATCCATCCTTGTGGAATTACTGAACACACCCTTGCATTAGTGGGTACATTCTCCAAATGACGGAAACCATTCTGCTCCGCTGTGTCTGGGATTACAGGAAAGAAAACATGGCAGCCATGTTGTACACGACGGGCCAAGGGAGTTGTTTCCAGGACGAGTGAGGCAAGCCTGTGTTTCTGTGTATAGGACGGATGGATGGATAGTTTCTCATAATCCAGCCCATAACTCCCCCCCTCTCAGGCAATGTTTAGCAAGGTATCATCACGCCTCCCCTCCCTCCCTCCCTCACCTACTGCGATCCAAATGCAGCCAGACAGACTGAGTCTCCAACGTTTTAATTATTCACCAGGTGAGGATGACTCAGAGTAGCTGAACAGCCTTGAGAAGGTGGAGGAAGATGATATGCAGAGGAGGAGAGGAGGAAGAGAGGAGGAGGAGGAGGAGGACAGTGTTGGCAACACCAGTGGAGGGAGAGCAGTAATGATTGGGGAACAGAAATGGTTTGGATGGTGTTTAAAAAAATGTCTGGAATGCAAAATCTGTTCTTCTGAAAGTACAGTATATGAAAGAGCAGCTTACATAATTCCTGTTTTTAAATATCTTATGTAATTTGTACAAAAGGCTGAAAGTGACACAGTGAACCACAATATGAATATCTTCTAAAACCTCCTTTTTACTGGAAGCTATCATTTAACAAACTCTATTTACTGAGACTGTGCCACAGCCAAGAAAAGGACGCCAGCTAATGTCAACGTATTATCAACAATGGAGAAAATCCACCCAAATGGAGCCATATATCAAATCCCAAAGAACAAGTAAGATTCCAATAAGCAGGTTGGGGGAGTGGTGTCAAACAATGGGAGAAACAGCAGATAATGGTGAGATAATTACCTGAAACTCAGCACTGTCGGCTGTTTTATTGCAAACATGTTGATGCGCTGTCATCAGCTTTGCGCTGATATCTACCTCACTTGCCTGCTGCAATAAAGGCTTCTGTTTGAGCCCACATTTGCAGATAATTGCTCCTCTAAACACGACCCAATCATATTGATGCAGAGGTTTTTTTAACCGGTGTTTATTCAGGCTGCCTTTGTTTGATATTGCTCCTCTGAAAGATAGAGATCATTAAGATGTTGGACTGCTACAACACTAACAGACATAATGAAGGAAATAACTGAGTAACCAAAGTATTTGTCATTTCTTCATTTGAAGCAGGAGGAGGAGCCATTTTTGACCTTTAATCTGAGAATGTCACTGTCAGTCTAGTTAAATCCATCATTCAGATTTATTTCACATGGAATCATAATGGGCTGAGCCAAATTATCTATAGAGATACTCACTTTAGATAATTTTCCAGGATTACAGATTTGGTAAGAATTCCACCCTTCACCGTTGTATCGCTGAGGGTGTGTATGAACACTGCCTGAAATGGTCACATTTCCTGTTACTGTGTCCTGGAAACCATACAGATTTCTATACTGCGTTTCAGTCTTGACTGTAGGAGGATGGTGTGTCAGAAAACCAGTGGAGACCTGCAGCACCATCTACTGTAGGATTTACAAGACAATGAGTGGTAATACAGTGACTTAATTCAGTTTGCATAATTTTATGTCTTATCTAGAAAAAACCCATCTAAATTTGTAAGAATTGCTTTCTGAGCGGTACCCTGGTCAAGGAGTGTATACGAGAGTAATAAAACCCTAATAAAGGACACCAAACACAATAAAGCAAAGAGGGAGGATGAGGGGAAGTAGAGACAGAAGGATAAACAGAGGAAAGTAAAGACAAACGAGGCATAGAATGTGTGTGAGCAGAGTGGTTGATTTTTTTTTTTTTTTGCGAGTTTTCTGCCAAGCGGATAAGGTGGGTGGTAAATCTTAGAGGTAGGCAGGCAGGAGCACAAGGAGGTCCATTACAGGCTGACTCACTCGCCTCAAAACAGCAGCACAGCTCGGGCCCCAATGACCCACTTCAAAACAGCAGAACCAACAAAGATGGAGAGATGCATCTGTCAGCTAGTTACCGCCTGACCAATGTATAGCCCACAGACTGTCTGTCCTCCCCTCACCTGCAGCTCTTTTCATTATGTTTCCTTACTTGGTTGCAATCTGGTAGGAACTAACCCCAAACCTGTGTGTCAGTATTGTTTAGCACTGAGAAGGCCATCAAAAGCACCAAGCCCGTGCTTTTAGAGCTGGGCTAATGACAAACTGGATGGTTTGAAATGTGGCTCCTCAGACCAGAGAACAGTTCACATCCTCAACAAGCCTCTACTGAAGACAACAGTGGTATTTCGTTGGATTAAACAAGCAACAGCCTGGAATGATCTGCCACTGATGTGCCTTTTACAGCACTTTAATGGTGACCCATGGAAGTGTGACATGTCTCCTTGTGACACCAGCAAGGAAAAAAATCCTCTCCTACAAGTCGAGCACCCTCACGTCCTGTCTTGAAGCTGCAGGAGCAGCACACTCAGGGAGGCCCTGATGCTGATCCACGGAGGCAGAACGCATGTTAGAATGTGGTGGGCTGGCGCGGAAACACACTTGGCCGCCCTTGACGGAGAAAGGCGGAAACGACGGGGCTTCTGTTTCCTTCTTTGACTCTGCTTCCGCCTGCACCCAGCAGGTGACGCACACCGGATGCCCTCGCAATGAAGTGGGGCTGGGTGGTATGTATATTTGCGTTTACTTGGAAGTCAGAGGGCTTCAACGACGGTGCTCATTACTGACAAAGTGACAAAGGGAGAAGAAGAAGGGGACGCAGGATGTTGTGGCATAAAGCCATTTGGTGAGGGGGCTGAGGCGTTTGCTGCGTCCTGGAATTGAACAGTGCTCAGTGGAGCATGCGCTGACGCTGAACCTTTGAGCACTCAGACTAAGTTTTAGCTGACAAAACAACCATTGTGCTCTCCTCGGCTATCTCTCACTCCTCTATTTCACACATGAGGACGCAGCAGAGAGCAGCTGACAATCTGGAACATCGAACCACCAACAGCTCTGCAGCGCCGCCGCTGTGACATGGAAATATACTGTAGCTATTGTATACATGCAGACCCGTGCATGTAAAGCGCACATCACACCGCAAATCAGCTGTCACTGATTTTCTGTGAGGTTTAAAAATAGCCGCTCATCTGCTCTGAGTTGTGTTGTTTGTGGGTGGAAAAGAGAACAATGTCCTGTTGTTGCTACGGCTCTGTGTCTAACGGGAAGCAGAACTTTCGGATACAAAACACCGATTTCAGGTCAAAGTGAACGTAAATGAAAGCTGAGTGTTTTGACATTTTCACATACAAACATCCGTTTGTAGCTTGTTTTTGTCCTGCAAGCAGCATCTCAAAATAAGTCTGTGAAAAAGACCCCTCTGTCTGTCTGTCATGGATAAATCTGAAGTTTAGGGCTTTAGAGTTTAACTGTGGAGAACTTTAAATAGAATAAATGAGAGAACTGTAATTTAAGATAGACTCCAATTAAAAGAGAATTAGAAATTGAGAATTTGGAAAACACAGGACTGCAATTTCTCGTCGTGTGTGTTTTCACCTGGAAGGACGGGACAGCTTCTGTGTGTGTTTAACTAACCTCTCAGGTCCTGCCCGGAGCGACCCGGCCCGCAGGTGGTGCTCTGTCTGGGCATGCGTAGCGAGGTGCGTAAAGGAGTGTGTCTCTGCTCGTCCAGGTACGCCAGGTCCTCCAGGTGGGCTGAACTCGTAGCTGTTTTTTGCGTGCAGACAGAGCACAGAAAATTAAGAAATTGCCAGCGTGTGTGTGTGTGTGTGTGTGTGTATGGAGGTTAAACAACCAATACAACACATACACACACGGACACACGGACACAAACACACACACGGATTCAGGATGAGAGGGGGCACTGATTCATTCTCTGGTCTGGAGGCAGACACTTTCATATTTGCTGCCTCCCACAGGAAAAGCAACTCAGCCGCGCATGGTTCTGTCCCAGAAATCCCCGTTCTCCGCGTCTGTCACGCGGCCATCCGGGGCCCATCTCAGGATTAATTTCGACAAATGTCTTATTCATGGAGAGAGCGCTGTCTGGTGCTGGCGGCTGATTGTTCGCAGCACGCTGCGTCTCCAGGGCCAACGCTCGCAACCAGTGAATCATAAATGAGATTTGCCGCCACCAGTGTGAGAAACTGATGCATCCGTTTGCTTCACACACCTGAAGCTGGATGTTCAATAAAAATACAGAAGAAAATTTTAACAAAGTTAAGAAAAAAACAGGCAGATTAGACATAAAATTTGATGGTTACTTCTTCAATTCAAGAGTATCCACAAGCCATTTTCTATTGTTTTCTTTCCAGATTGAATTCTGCTGAATTTTACTTTAATTGCTTTGGTTAATTGCATTTCTTGGTACATCACCCATCTCTCAAACAGCAGATGTGAGCACTGAGTGGCAGTGGCAGAAATTAGCCATCATTCTATTTGTGATATGTCACACTGATCTTAACTTTCTTTAAATCAACACTGAAACACTCTTTCAGAGTCAAATCCATTTGGCACTGCATGTTTCTGCCCAGTAATATCCAGTTTTTCTCTTCAGTCACCCCTGGAACAAATGGGTAGTGATGCTGCGGCTGTTCTGCTGCTGCGCGTCAAAGACGCCACAGTGCTGCTCGTGTGTTTCTGAGTCTCACCAGCCGTCGACACAAAAACAATCGCGATATGGAGGGAAAATGGCAGCTGAGGATGCCGGGGGCTTGGGCCTGATGGGACTGGGAGTAATGGTCATTCGACTGGGTTAACATTAGAGATGGTGGCAGCGTTATTCTACAGCTTACCCAGGGCAGAATGACTCCAGGCTACATGGCTGAAGAGACGTTTTTTTTCCCCCCCTGACTCTCAACTTGGCCTGAATGTAAAGACTCAAATCTGTGCACTCATCATATCTGCAGTGCAGCAGGCTTCCGGGAACCACGTTGAAAGTTCCTGAGCCGATGAACTCAGACTGCACGCGTGCAGAAAATGCACACAGAGAAGAGAAAACCGACACGGAAGAGTAGGAAAATCATCTTAACAGTCGAGCATGGCGCTTCAACGCTTTCGGCAACAATGGATACATCAGGCATCTTCTGCTCCTGACACTGACAAGCATGAGCACATGCGTGTGCACATGCAGTTAAGAACTTTCTGGGTTGCCACCCAGACAGCGTCACACTGTCAGCTGGGGAGCAGGTACGAGGGGGCTGCTGGTGCTCTAAATTCCTCCCACTTCTCTGCTCATGTCCCCCAGAGATGACTTGAGGTGATAAATAGTGGAGGTGCTGCTATTTAAACAATAATATTTCTGGTTATTGTGCATGAGCAGAGGTGGGATTAGGGGAAAAAGGAAATCAGGATAAAATGGAAATCAATTGCTCTTGTCCGCCCCGCAAATTGAAAAATGTTATCTCTGGTGGGCTTTTATCTTAATTCTGTGAATTTAGACTTGTGTTCTCCGAATCTCTGTCTTTTACGCCTTTTTATACATTAACGGAGTTTTTACAATTCCACAGAGATGAGATTTCAGCAGGGGTTGGTCCAAACCCATTTACCCGTAACCTCTTTTTGCTCTGTTCTGCGGAAGCTGGAAAGTTCGGTTCCGTTGCATAGTTTGCTTGTGAGTTTTGTTTTCGTGGTTACAACAACTTTCTCGTCTTAGTTGGTCAAATGTGTTTCTCAGCATGATTTTAATGCTTTTAGCATTCCTGACCTTTTAAATTTTCACTTAGAGTACACCCTGTGGCTTTACATCCCTGCTGGTTTGACCTCTGCCGGTCAAAACCGAAAGCTTTTGTTTTACTGTTTGTATTGAACCACCTAAATTGCAGAGCGGTGATGCCGCTGTGTCTGCATCTGTTTCCTAAATCCTCCTCTTTCTCTGCCTGCACAAACAGGGAGATCTGTGGATTCTTTTAAACACTTTCTCTAGTTTTAAGGCATGACATCCTACTTTAACCACCAGCTACAGCAAAAATGACTGTGACACGTTGTAAGGCTTGATATCACATGAAATAGAATTTTTAGGTTTTAATTTGGATGAGTCAGTTATTTCTTAAACTAATCAATATACACTCTGTCAGAAGGTTTTCCTGCTGCTTGGTGAATTCATATACTGGGTTTATTAGAACTGCTCTTTATTGCACTTAAACCAAAGGAGGTCTGCAAAGAAAACCAGGTGGTTGAGTGCCGGAGAAAAGGTCACACAAGTCCATCTCCACAACCGAAAATATAGAGTACGTGAAATAATCTACATCTAGAACAAATTTTTATCCAGTTTCTTATTTTAAATCTGGACAAATGTTTAATTTTACAGCTTGTTCTTGAAAATGGTAAAGCTGGTGAGCACAGACCTAAAGGTCACAACAATAATCTGTTTCTTTTCTCTAAAATAGCTAGAATTTAACATTCCTCAATGTAACCGGACTTTAAATGTCACATTACCCACAATGCCCAGAGTGATGTAATGTGAGATCAACATCATTATTACTCAGCATCACCAGCAACATGAAGAGAGTTTCTGATACTCAGTCCTGGTTATCCCATCCTCCGTGTCCACCCTGAGCTCTACCAACACAGACTTCATTAGGGAGAAAAGCAGGCCCACTCTCCCTCCCTCTCTGCACGCATCAAAGCGAGTCTGTGACTCTGGGGGATAGAAACGGTGAACGCCTCGGGCTTTGATGGTGCACTGCTGTGCGAGCCCAGCCAATCCTCAGCCTGGGCTCGCCTAGCATCCCTACATCATCTAATACTTCTTTGTGGAAGAGAGCGAGAGGGATTATGAAACTCTTTTGCTGCTTTTCCACACATGTCTCTCTCTCTCTCTCTCTCTCTCTCTCCCCATGCAGAATTCCCGTCGCTCTCAGATGCCTTCGGAAACAACGCTGCTTCACTCGGTTGCATCATCTGCAGCTCATGGCATGCCTTCAACGCAGGGCAGATAGCGTATCGGTGGTGAATCTGCAAACCCGGCAGAGCCGCTGCGCTGCCAGACAGAGGAGTCACACAGCAGAACATGACCAGCATAAAGAGAAGGTCAGAGCTGCAGCGACACGCCTTGTCAGGCATATAACAGCATTTAGTGCAGAGTGAGTGTGAGTGTATGTGTGTGTGTGTGTTTACGACATGGTGCACACACAAGCTTCTTCTCATAGCAGTGAGAGAAGTGCATAATAAAGCTCATTGTCTCTAACAGCCTCTCTAATTTCAAGAACAATAAAACAATCAAGCCCATTAGGACAGTCTCACTGTTCTAAAACTGACATTTTTTTCCCTGGAACTTTTAGTTTTACTTCTGGGAACATATTTTTAGGCGTCTGTGGCCCAAATTACCAGATTTCCTGTGTGATTTTTTGAAGCCGCAATATGTTCCTTTTTTTTATTGTCTTTTTTTTAAAAACAAAATGTATTATCATTATCTTCATTCTATTTGTGGGTTCAGTCTGCAGCAGAGGGCTTTGAGAGTTTAACATAAAACCACTCTGGATTTGCAGATTACATATTTTTACTTTTTGTTTTTCATGTTAAGATTGTTGCTGAACCATATTACATGCCTAAACATGTCTTTTGTTTTCTTTCTTTCTTTTTTTTTTTTACAAAAATAACCTTATATGACTGCCTTTATATGTCAGAGTGGTGTAAATAATTGTTAAAATCATAGAATTAGAATTAACAATCTCAGAGGGTCGTAAAAATCTTATCTTATCTTATCTAATTTTAAAAGATACTCCCACAACTGGTACCAAACATTTCTGAGGTCTAAAGGGAAAAGCAGCTAGAACGGAATCAGGAGAAAGTATTAGGGAATCAGAAATATAATTTAGAATCTGTCAACAGTCCACATTTGCCAGGGAAATTAAAACAGTGTCTTTTCTGAGAGGAGAAGGAGGGACAGGAAGGACGGAGGGACTCACCAGCCACAGAGTTGGGGCGGGGCATGAGGTACAGAGGGATGGAGTGGGCAGAGTGGGAGGACATGCTCTCCAGGTTGCGCTCTGGGATTTTGTTGAGGCTGTAGGTGGAGGCGGTCATGTTTTCATCCACCCTGTACAGGAAGGAGTCCATGCCTGATTTCTGCGAGTGCCACTGCTTCAGGTTTCCCCGGGAGCCCTCGCCGTATTTCCCGCCTCTCTCCATGTTCTCGGAGTAGCTGGTCAGTGTGGCTGGAGCACAAGAACAACCACAATCCTCTGCTGTCATTGTGTTTGGGAGCTGACTGCTGAAGATAAACAGCAGCTGTTCTCACCATTCACATCAGGGTGTTTTTGTTTTTTGGTTTTTTTTTTAAAAAATCCATCCTGGGTTCCTGCTAACAATGTGAGATCAGGACTGATGATCTCAACCTCATCTTTCAGTTCAACTACAGGCTTTTAATAAATGCTTCTTTCTTGTTCTGTTAACATGTTTCACAATACAAGCTCAATTCTTTTAAAAGCTCAAAACCATTAATTTTCCCTACAAGAAAGCTCTGCCTGGGCTTCATTCAGTAAATTTGTAGTCATGAAATAAATAAGAACCCAACATTAGGTGACTTTTCTACATCCTAAATGACACAAACAGAAACAAATATTGAACCTCATCAGCCTGCGTTAAAGTTCTCACCGATGATCCCGCTGTCTCTGCTCTCCAGGGTCGAGGTGGGACTGGTGACAGAACCGTAGGCGCAGTCCTTGTTGCCTGTCTGGCCAGGCATGGTGGGGGGAAGGGTGGAGCAGGGGCTCCCCGCAGGGGGTGAGGCGGTGCTGCTGGTCAAGGTGGAGCAGGGGCTGATCCTCTGGTTCTGGCCCTGGCACAACCAAACAGACAGCTTAAAGCAGACATTCCAAAAATACAGTTCTCCCATAGCAAAGTGAAACATTTGATCCATGATACTTTCTTTTCGGTGTCATTACAGCGTTTAAATATCCTTGTCCAAGCGTACCTCACTGGTCATCAGTAATCCCAGCGTCCTTCACCAACATCTAGACTGTTAAGTATTTATCCAATATCTAAAGAGGTTTTTTTTTTTAATAAAAAATAAATGACCAATAATCATAAATACACTCTTGTGGTTTCTTGTTCAAAACAAGGACATAATGGATTTTGGTTAAAAATACTGAGCTTTAAACAATGATAGGGGCCTAAAAAATATTACTTTAATTAATACTACCAGGCCCCGAGAGGGATATTCAGAAAGTGTTTTGCACATATCCCCTCTGACAAATGTACACAAATATCCTACCTAAAGGACACATACGTGTAGTGTGTCGAGGCAAATGAGACAAAGTGTGTGTCGTGCAGATGTGGAAGAGTGTGCATCAACCCACTGACTCTCTCTTAATGGTGATGTGGATGAGTTCAGGTTAACAGCGGGGTGAAAACACAGAGTGAAGGAGGGGTGAAGTGGTGCTCAAGGCTAAATCTAGTCAAGTTTAATCTGCAGGAAGGAGACAGAAGGACACACTAAGCTAATACACACACACACACACACACACACACACATACACACCACTGTTCAGGGGGATACAATCTAACAATTGTTTTTCATTATTGATTAATCTGTCATTTATCTGTTGACAGCCTTCTGAGGCTCAGAAGATAGACTGAGCTGCCAATTAATCTTGGGGTAGGTGGTTTGATCCCTGGGTCCTTGATCAAGACCATTGATCTCTAATCGCTCCCAGCAGCAAACACATCACGGCTCTACCGCCAATTCTGTGTGAGCGTGAGTGGAGAAGGCCCGTTTGAAAGGCTCGGTTAGAACAGGTCTGTTGTGAGAAATGCTGATCATAGCTGCAGGGAGAGCAGATAACATCTCTAACCTGTTTATTCTGAGCCATCAACAGCACACAGGCTGAGCTGCAGCCTTAGATATCGTACACTGTGAAAGGTAGATGAATTCATACAGCAGTTCACAAACTAGCTGCTTTGCAGGCTAATTATAGCACATTAAGATATTTACAACAATGCCAAATACTGATACCCAAATTGTTTGACTAATGAGAATCGCATGAAAAGAATTTTTTTACATCACCCGTATCGACTACAAACTCAAATCGCCTCTCAAGTTCTATCTCTGCTACCTCTTTGATTGCACTGGAATTTTGAATGCATGAAATTTGAGGTTGTACAAAAAAATGGTCTGAAGAACTCCACATGAAAGCATCACGACAGCTTTTTTTAGGGTGTCATTAAAAGGCAGGTATCCTGTTCACTGTCGCCTTACAAACTGGTGAAAACAAGCAAACCAACTCACTATCCACCACAGAATGTGGCCTCTGACCTCTGTGAGCGACTGAAAGAAAAAAAATAACATTTTGACAGGCATGCTCTCGGTCATCATTGCCCTCTGCTCCTTTCTCCTCTGACACATTTACAGGAGCTAAAGGCCCTAACAGGCAACCAAAGTCCAGGTTAAAACAAGGCGGCCATACAGCTCAGCCTGCCACGGAACTGAACTTCATCCCGTGCAGCTCAACTTAAATGTCACATGAGGATTTGGATGGAGCTTGAACATTGTGTCTATTCAGGGTAGCGAGAGCACGAGAGTATAAAAGGCAATTAACCGCACGCTCTGCTAGTTTAAGGTCACCTTGTTCTGTCAGCTGGCGAGGTCTGGCAGCAGCTAATATGGAGATTTAACCATGTGGGATAGAGGATGGATGGTAAGGCTTTAAAAAAAAAAAAACAGGCCCTGATGCTGACTGCTAAGAAGGACAGAAAGGACAAACTCAGAGCAATTTCTACACATCAAGATGTGAATTTACTCCATTTCTGTAGTTTACTGCATAAACTGCAATGACACGTGGTAAAGAACGCAACAATACAGCCCGAAAAGATGGTGTCCAGAGGCAATCTTAGTCAAATTTGCTGGGTAATGAATCACACTAATGAGTATTTAATGTACTGATAGTTAAGCAGAGAAGTATAAGAACCAACCACAGTCATTATTTATGATTTGTTGTTGCAATAAATGCATTAAAACATTTTTTTTTATCAATGTTAATGCAACCACTTAAAGACAAGAGTAAAATCTGCAAACTTTATGAATACTTATGATACTTTATGAATTTCAATGACAGTTTGGTGAGTCAAAAAAGCAAAAATCAATGCCCAACAACAATTCTATGCCTGACTATATCTAAAACAATAACTTGCCAGTGTGAGCTCAGTTCAGCAGGATGTAAGTATGATTCACATACCTAAAAAAGAGGCGCTTGAATAAACCTCTCTCCATCTATACACCCCCACTCCTCCAGAAGCACTCGCATCAAGCAGAAACATCTTATCATGCTTATCATTGCGAACATCAGTCTAACCGTTTATCCACACAGCTCATCTCCAGGCCCTCTCTAGCAACAGGTTTGCTAGCGAGTCCTCGTTTCCCCCATCTTTCACGACTGCTGCAAATGCCCCTTCGCTTGGAAAACTCATACTTGTCAAATCAGGTTCTGGGGTACATCAGCAGAGCTTTGAGCAGGAGCTGCTCAGCCAGAAGCACTTAGTTCCACAGCTGTCACTCACAATCAAAAAAATGCACAAACTGCCAAACATCACGAAGAACCTGCTGCTGGGGGAGCTCAAAAACTCCTCCAAGCAGGGCTTAAGCATCTTAGCTAATGAATTAGACTATTTGTAATATTTATATTATGTAGATGCTAACTTTTTATTTCTACAGGAATAGATTGTCTTTGATGTCGAGGTGAAGGTAAAACATGAATCCAAAAAGCTGCGACTGACTTTTGATCTAGCCATCCTCCCCTCTGAAGCTCTGTCAAAACCAATCAAAATAAAGGCGCTGTGGACGTAAATGTCAAAACAGATCAAAAGACATCAGAGTGTATTTGTCTAAGATCTCTGGCGGTTGAAACGTGTAGAAATTACATAATAGCAAAAGAGCAAAGAAAAATGTTAATGTGTGCTGCTGTTTTACAAAGTACATGTAAAAATATTTGAACTAAAACAAACTAAGTCTGATAAATCCACCATTACACTGTGAATATTATTGCGGGAGGTTTTGTATAATGTCACAGTCCATTTAGCAAATTTAGAAATCACCACTGAGATCAGCCTTGAGCATTTTAGCATTTATGACAACATCGCCAGATAATCTCACAAGATCAAGGTGTGTTTTAACATGTGTCCCTTTGTGTGCTCGCTGGGCGTTGCAATAAATTGTCTGACTGAAGTAAATGCCGCCAGCGTTTAGCTGCAAATGTTTTTACTCAGTAAGAGCAGGCTGAAAATGTAGAAAAATGCAATAATTAGTAGCACTTTCTCAAAGTGGGACACAGTTACTAGAATAAAAACATGATCATACCAATTTGGATATGATTTCGTTCATAGATTATCCGATTATGCATATACAGAAACTTAGAAGGAGACATCACGCGATGAAAAAGCAACGTCAGAGCGACGGAAGCAGATGAGGGCACCCCTACCTGTCTCGCCTCAGGTTCCTCCATGCTGTACTGGGCGCCGGCTGGCCCCTCACTCACTTTGTCTCCCAGAAGAAAACCGAGGCGCGTCATCAATGTGTTGGCTGCCTCATCCACCGACGGAGGGGGGCCCAACTCCTGGCTCGACTCCCCTGCAGAGGCAAAAAGAAGGGTGAGGGCAGCAGAGAGAGGGAGAGGAAGACAGAATGTGTTAGTGCAGGGCAGAGACAGGTAAACAGGTAACAAAAACATCCTGTAAGCCTGGCGTCTTTACTGGGAAACACTAAACACACAGCACGTCAGCTACGCTCGCGTTGTCCAAACCCCAACAGTCAGAGCACACAGCACACCCAGGTCCAGGATACACCGCACCTGCACAACCTACCTGAAACTCCCAACACCCTTCTACGCATAACAACATTCCAACCAAGCAGGGCCCCCCTGTTGAGAAGTCTTCTTACACAAACTCCAAAAAGCACAACTACAAGAGACCCGGCAAAATGTTTACACACGTCTCCTTCCACACCGACAAGTAAAAGCCCTCCACACTGATGACAGCTCCTTCCGCACCACTCATCTCCACTGCAGCTCCTGTGACGTAATAAGATACGCCCTTCACCTGGGTGTGCGTGTGTGTGAGCGTGTGTGTGTGTGAGAGAGACAGAGAGAGAGCGAGAGAGAGAGAGAGAGAGAGAGAGAGAGAGAGTTCTCAAGATAAAATGCATGTGAGTCTATCTTTATCCAGTTTAAAGAGACTTCCCAGAGAGAGCGTGAAAGCCTGCATGCTGATCAGATGATAAAAACAACAGCACAACACACAGAAACACACACTGCAGCAGAACCCGAACCAAAATTCCCTGAAGGATGTCCTCTTTGTGCTCTGCTGCCTGGCTGCTACACATTCAAAACAAGGCCTCATTGCCGCGATCATGTTTTCCAGTAACACTCCACGATTATTCCGCGGAGAAGCTTTCCGCCACATCGTTTTTAATTAATTTTCACTTTGTTTCTAAAGTGTCACTCTTAGCCAGTGCTGCTGATAACTGCCATAAAAGGAGTACAAACAGTGATTAGATGTACAAGCCTCTGAATTGGCCCAGTCATTAATGACACTGAGTGCACGAACACGAGATGGCTGGCGTTTAAATAAACAGCAGCGAGGCAGAGACGGCTTATGGCAGAGCCAGTTTCGTCGCCACATTCTGTTTTCCTGCAGGGCAGGTTGTACCAGAATGGCAGGTAGCTGTGCAACCATTAGACAACTGCAGCCTCCCCATCTCAGGACAGACAGCTCGTCTAAAGCCTGTGGCCTCTCACGCAGATGGACAGGCAATCTGAAGCTTGGATTCCCCTCTCCAAGTCCAGTTCCGTATTAGATTAACTCCAAGTATCGGAGCGAGTAAAGAAGACAGGCATTTCAAGACGGAGAGCTAAATTGAGCCAAATGGGAATGACATGTCAGTGAAGTGCTGCAGCAAACTATAATGAGGCAATCACTGGATAAATTAGGTCCAAAACAGCTAATTACACAGGAGATGTGATTAGATGCAGTAAAGTAGACATGGTAATGCAGCAGAGTATGAAAGCCCCAAGGTCACCACATCCCCGCGCATCCCTTGAGGGTAACTGCTCATTGCAGTGATGTAGACGGTGTAGGTCAGGAATCCTGCCGCAGCTAACTAAAATGAATGAATATGCAGTCGTTAGTGGGAGAAACGGACAGGAAAACAATGGTCAGACATCGATCCAACTTCCACATGAAGCTACAATGTTGTAACTGCGCTGGGATTTCAAAAACACACCACCTAAAAGGCTCTGAAGAATCCCGGCCCAAACTCAAACACAAAGACTGACATGACGAACATCCCATGACGTGATCCTGACAGAGCTGGGATATTTGGTGCAGTGGGCTGACGTAAGCATGCATCATGCAGCTCAGCCACGCACTGGGAAAAACAACCACCTCAGGCTCCGTTTTCCAAATGGAGGAATTTCACACATTCCCATCAGCTAACATCGCCACACAATGGAAGCGTGCTCATTTGAGTCGGAGAAAATGACAAATGTCTTCCTGAAGACCTTTGCACCTCATGCATGTGTGCTGCATGTGTTCACTGTAGCGTCTGCAGGCCGGCGTGTCTGGGCACGCCGGCAGCGAAGGCTTCCCAGTTGACACACTGCTGGTAGTAAGCGGTGAATACATTAGCACTGATTAGTCAACGGCTCTTGAGGGGTTTTGCGGACGTGACCATGATCAAGCTTAGCTCTGATGTGTGCCACTCTCCTTCAGTCTGCCTGGAATTTATCTCTTTAGTTCCACTCTTTTGCTGTTCTGCAGCCAGCTACTGGACAGCTTGAGATGAACAGTTGGTGTGCGTGTTTTAACTTTAATCTACACACGGGAGCTACACACAATCCTTTTCCTCATCTTCCAGTCATACATAGTGGATTCGTCCAATAAAAGACCAACATGGAATCACAGCCCTTGTGTTTAATCTGTATTAGTGACATCTGTTTTATGCGCCCTCCAAGATGTACCCAGAAAAATGCCGCAATCTCTGCTGATTTCTTTCTACTTACAGCTGTACTTTTTCATCATAAGTTACAGAACATGACAATCAGAGAGGAGAGCAATGCAACAGTTTCAGAAAATAATACCCGACCACAAGTGATCCTCTGGGTAAAATTAGAATATAAAGGGAAGGAAGATCAGCCAAAAAAACCTCATCTTGGATTTTCCGAACCAAGCCCCAACGCTCTCTCCCTCTCTCGCTCTTCTACATCGGATTCCTGCACTGTGAGGGAGACAGATTGTTGCCATAGCAACTATATTTGCACGCAGCTAGGAATGTGTCTCTGTGCGAGCGCATCTGTTTCTCCCTGGCCATCCACAGATCAGACCCCGGTGTTAGGAGAGGCGCCGAGAGAAGCATGTGCTGCAGGCAGGGGACCGGACGGACCAGGAGACAGTGTCAATGACGTCCAGGCCTCACCTGCAACTGCTCAACCCCACAATCACCATGGCCCCAAAGGTCAACAACTCATTCTTCTGGACACACACACACACGCGCGCGCGCGCGCGCACAAGTACAAGCACACACAGAGCTTTGCACATCATCCAGAAACCAGACACCGGAAGGTGAATCAAGAGATACGAAGAGAGCACATTCCTCCTGAGCACAGCGGTGGTCTTATCTGTACAACAACATTCAGGGCTTTTAGAAATGAAAGCACACCGGGACTCACGCAGGACACTGGGTTGCGGCTGACACGCTAACACAGACTGGTGGAACCACAGCCAGGGATCTTTGTTTCACCATCACGACATCTGCACCGGCTTTGAGTTTTGGCATTTTCAGAGACCAGAAATGACCACCAGGTGGCGCTTCACAGAAAGGTTTTTTGGGTTGAGGTCTGGAGTTTGGTATGTTCTGTTCTAGATGAGGGCAGAGTGCACATGGAATGTTTTAGCCTCCTTTAATGTGCTTCACTGAAGGTACCACATGTAGGCATTGAGAATAAAGAACAATGGAATATTTGAGCTTCCTTTAATGTTCTTTATTCTCAATGCCTACATGTGGTACCTTCAGTGAAGCACAAGCAGAACTATTCCGTTTGTTTTCAGCCAATTCCAGAAAAGACAAGTTCCAACTGTGTCCTATGGAAACAGAAAAGGACTGACTTCCTTTTCCGTCATGAAAGTAAACAAAAAAGTACTTTTACACACAGCATTCACGCCCCATCTGTGAGGAATGTCTAGTGCTATACATATTCTCAAAGCGCTGTCTTTGATTTGCGCTAACTTGGGGTGGGCACGCCACGACCCAGAAGAAGAGCTGATACCTGCTTTTCCTGCAGGCAAACGGGCTCTGTCAGCAGCAGGTCGCACTGGCATGCGATCAGATGTTTAAGCCACTGCCCCGCTGCTGCTCGTGCCACCGAGGTCTCGTTAAAGGCTAAGATGGCCCATCTGTCAACCGCGGAGGTGCGAGTCCGGACAACCTCATCTCTTCCTGAAGCTTGCGTCTGCAGCTCTTAGAGCACGGGACCGCGTCTGTCTGCAAGCCTGTTTTCCTGCCTCAGTGGTGCAAGAGATCAGCACCTAAACGTCACATCTGGCCCATCATAACTCAGAGGTTATTCCACACTCGGTTTCACACACGTCCGGCCAGATGAGCACAGGAGGATGTTTTTTCTTCCATTAGATTGGATAACAGCGGCCATGTAGCAGGTGTAGGGTCTGCACGCTATTTGGAATTGCAGAATAATGCTGAGAAATATACCTGAAAAGAGAAACGCCATGTTATATGTGACAATTTAACATGATACACAAAAGCTGAACGCTGACAGAGGGCCACTGCTGGACACTGTCAACATGCGGATAAACTGTAGTTTAACAGAAAAAGAGTTGCCTGTTGACTCTGCACAGCTTTAACATAACAAATAACCACCACTATTTCAGGTTTTTCCAAACAGACACTATATTACATATAAGTTTATACCAATAATATTTGGAAGAGAAAATTCTTTGGCCTTCTGTCTTCATTCCTTTCATTCACAATTTATTATTATAATTTTTTTTAATTGTACCTTAAAGTTTTGACATATTGACTCTTATTTAGCAAAAACAGCAATCAACAGTCACTCCAGACAGCTGACTGGATGCTGCTGGGCAACAGCCTGTAAAACGCGCGGAAGAAGACAACAGAAACGTAAATGTATGCTCACGATTTCAAATCACCTACTCAGGATTCCCATTGAGCAGAAACTCAGCAGAAGAGGCTGGCAGACGTAGAGCGCTGGTAACACCCTGTCCACCATTTTCACCGCGGCCCCATCACTACACGACCAACGTCGTTACCAGGAAGCTCAGCACGCAGCCCCGTCCTGTCCACACAGCCCCAGGGACACGCGAGTAAACCCACACCGCACCTCTCAGTGGCAACAGGAACGGCCAGATTAGAGGGCAGATATACGAGAAACGGAGCTCAGAAGGAGGAGGGTAAAGAAGAGGCTGCGAAGTCTGGAAGGTCCACAGGATTACCGAGCAACCGCGAGCAGAAAACAGAGACGCACCGACACAATCTCTGAGGAGCAGTGGGACAGCAGAGAAAGAGGATTAGAGGCAGAGAGGGAGGAGGCAGCGAGGATGGAGTGTGAGACGCAACAGCAGCCCAGACAGAAGACACAATGGAGTAAATATGCCTAATTAATGTAAGATCCAGCGTCATTCTCTGGCAATAAAAGCATCATTCATCAATTTGATTAAAAGATTGTACATATTCAACAAAATCCAACGTGAGGTTGCAAGTACAAATGAATGTAGACTTTAGGCTTTGCTTTGATGGATTGCAGCATCCATAAGCTGGAGTAGTAATAGTAGCAGCAGCAGCGGTGAGAGCAGTAATTTAATGTTGTAAATGAGCAAATACTCCGATGTTGAAATATGCAGCACCACAGAACGACGTTCTCCTTGATCTAAATCTTTCCGCTGTTATTGAAATCAAGAAGGGATGTGGCTGGCTTAGAGGGAAAAAAAACTTACCCCGGCAGTGTGTGTCCAGGTCTGGATTCTTGGCAGTGGTGAAGGTGTGTGTAGGGGAGCCAAGCTCTGATTGTGGAATGCGAGGGCTCTCCACAAACTTTGCTTTCCGCAGAGGGGCTGGGAGCAGAGGACACACATGCACACACACACACAGAGTAGAAGACAACGTATATATATATGCACGCACACACACACACACGCGCACACCAACACACACACACACACACACACACACACACAGACCAGAGAGATGAAGGAAGAGAAAAGAGAGGGGTGACAGGGACAGGAAAGAAAGGGCTTGTGAACTTGCAGCAGCAGACTAATCAAATGTAAACATCCATATGACTCTCTGGGGCAGCTCAGTGTTTGCTTTGGGTCCAACAGCGCTAAAGCACAAGTCAACAGCACCGTGGGTAATCAGGTAGTGGTTCAGAGCGAAACATTGCTGCAGCGGCGTAAAATCCACCTCCTACTTCTGTCTGTCAGCACCAAATAACATCAACTCATTCACTGAAAATTAGGACGTGCGATAACCAACCGAGTTCTGTCAATGAGTCCACCGTCACCATCACCAGACATGCTCATGAGGAACATTTTTGGAACATTCTCACGCCTTGACTCAGGCGCAAATCTGAGACACCAAAAACATTTGACACAACACTTTTGGTGGGGGCTGCATGTTGAAAAGCCGGGGGCTGGTGTTAGTGACAGGATCTTATTCCGGATTCTCCGTCACAACGTGAAAATTCGAGGCACTGTTAGCCAGATTGCCTCGCAGAACAGTGAGTGAACGAACCAGTGCAGACACACAAACGTGTGCCAACCTAATCCACACAAACAACTTTGCAAGAAAATTGCAGTACATCGGTCTCCAGAGCAAAACACTGCACGCATATTTCCCACACGCAGTCTTGCAGCCCACCTTTCATCCTTTCCTCACACAGTCGACTTGTCGTGAGTTATGAAAACCTCTAATTTAAAGCATTAATTAGCACACAATGTTAAACATTTCCTTTTATGGCTCCAGTTCATTTTCCTGAAATTCCTGCTGTGATAGACACAAAAAAAAACCCAATATAATTTGATGCTTGTCTCAACAGTTGGTAGTTTTCTCATACTTGCACTATCATAAGCTGTTTTTAATTGATTAATCTAGCTTTAAAAGGGTGCAAATGTATGCTGCAACCCTTAGCCGGATGAGTGCACATGTCCAAATCTATCTAGAAGGCAGCCAGAGCGGGCCGAGCAGCGAGCGGCAAGCAGCAGTTGAAACATATGTTCAAGCAACAATGGCTGCTCAAAGAACAGGCTGCTGACTGCATTTGTTTGGAGTTCATGTTACAGCTAATTCAAGAGCAGTGTGCGCATATGTCTATGTGTGTGTGTGTGTGTGTGTGTGTGTCTGTGCAGAGAGTGGAAACGTCCATCTGTCTCCCCATTCTTTGTTCCAATTGACGCGAGGACAGACAGAAATAGATCATATGGCAGCAGCAGTATAGACATTTTGGTCAAGGCAAAACACAAGATAAAGCATTTGAGTGGTTAATGGAAAACGCTAAAGAGTTTCCGCCTCAAAGGAGCAGGAAGCAATTTTGAAAGTTGCCACTTTCAAAGCATCCATATTTTCAATCGTCATGCTGCCTCCTTATCTGCAAAGAGACAAAAAAGTTCTGTCTCCAGGCTTTCTCTTCAAAATGTAAACTTTCGAGGAACTAAGACTGCAAATTCTGTTACAAATATTAGCAACACGTGTTAAACATGTAAAAGTGCATTTTGTAGGTGTGTAGATTATCAGGCTCATAATCTCTCTTTTTTTTTTTTAAATGGGCACTGATACGTTCGAATCTGGGTGGAAATCAATATCATAAAGCAATAAAATGTTAAAGAACTTAAAGCTACATAAAGGAGGAAGTGAGTCCTAGTATAGGTCTGACAATGACATCATTGGAACAAAACTGTTATCGCAGTATCACGTCAGGGATGCTAATTTTATTAAAATGCAAGATAAGATCTAAATAATGGATTTTGCAACTTGCTAAAAAACCTCAAGGAAAATCTGCCTACAGATTTGAACATATTCCACACACAAATAATCTACTTTGACATGAGGAAATAGGGTATGTGAGTGCGTGTGGTGTCGGTACGTCTCCACACACTGACCACATCTAGGAAGTGAGCCAGAGGACAACGCTCCATCGAGAAACTACAGCTGACAACGAGCACGTAAAGGAACCACAGAGATCCCCGATCGGATACTGGATGAGTGTAAATCACAAAGACAAACATCCCTAAAATTTATCAGATTGGATTATCATACTGTCAGTTTTTATCTGCAGCCATACCGGCAAGTTAACTGAAGTGAAACAGAGATGGAACCAAACATTTTAGTCATAAGGGATGAATTCTTTTGTATACTGCATTCATCATTCCACATGACAATACTTGCATCCTTTATAGCGACAGATAGCAGACTGGATTACCATTAAATATTGCCTTTACGGTTCTTTTTTTTAATTGTAATACATTAATCAACATGTCATTGCCTTTAAAACAGCGCATGGTAAACCCTAAACCTCATGTTTCTTCAAATATCTGTGGCTTTAAACGCCTCTACCATCAACAACTGTGTTTTATTACAGGTTTATTTGCTGGCGCGCCGCTGAGTGGGGGTTAATCGCTTTTTGGATAGATGTGGCTGTGGCGAACGGGATTAGCGTTTATTTTCAGTTTTGGTCTCCCTGACCTCACCTCTGCGAAATGGCGAGTCTCTGCCTGTTGGAGTAAATCCTCTCCACAGAGCTGCCTCCAGGAGGCTAAATCCCAGGGACTTCTCTCCTGCAGCGCTGGTGTCACACTGCGCCAAGCCCAGCCTGGGTGACAGCCTGATGGATGGCAGCGGGCAAATCCACTCCTCTAATGAGCTTATGAATAAATGTATCTAGTTTAGTGTGTGCAGATGCGGGCATTGTGACACAGATAGGTGTTACATGCTTGGTGTATGAATATGCATGTGGCACGCGTGTGCGCGGGAGATTAGCGTGAGAAGGATGCCTCGGAGCTGCGGTGGTTAATAAGTTAGGAGGGGGCAACGTTCAAATCTGAAAACGCTGATCCGTATTCCTGAGACTGTCAGCACGTAAACATAGAGCCGCCGGTGAAATTGCCACCACAAAGATAAAAAGAGATCAAGTCAATATTATGATTCAAATTCACGTCTGCAGCTGGCTGTGCATATGAAAGGGGCGCCTCTTTCAGTCCCCCCCAGACACAACCTGAGCTTTCAACAAATAAATGACAGGATCTGAATATGAATTGGAGGCAGTGCGCACTCTCAGTTCTCATTTGCTGCAGATTAGAGACTGATAAACAAGTAAAAGGAGAGAATTTAAAGGTACCCAGCGTTGTCTGCGCTACTGTCTCGGTTCCACGCGACCTCAGGCGTGCACTCAGACATACGCGCCCACACATTAACTCAAACACATACTGAATTATAATGTGGGTGAGCGCATACATTGCTCAGCTGTCTGCGGCCCGAGCCGCGCTCGCTCTACAGAAAGCGAGCGTGCATCGCTGGTCACTATGGAAACAGCAGAGCATCAGGAAACCAAGAATTTTGTCCACCTTTTCTGAAGGCAGCAGAAGCGCAGGGGGAGAGACGAGGGCGATCTCGCTGGTGCAGAAGCTCTGCTGCTCACACACGATGGCTGTCAGCTGCCTCACAGCCTCTCCGCTTCTCCTTCAATTCACAGAATTGGACTTTCAAAGAGTGGCTGAAGCGAAAGGCTCTAATCGGGTGCCAGTGCACTCGTCTGCAGAGGTCCAGAGGGAACTGGGGGAGCTTTTTCCTGTGTACTATATTAGACATGCTGCATATTCGGAACGATCAGCGGTGGGTGAGCTTTGTGCTTCCCAGTTGTACTGTGTATCACCGTGATGAATGTGCATTAAAAATGTCTGATTTAACTCTGAAAAGGAACGAAGGAAGCTGAAGCAATGTGGGGAAAAAATCAGGACATCTATTTTTTACTGCTTTGATGTCAATACTTTTTGTCCACGGGGAGCTTGGCACCGCTACAAAAGCAGAACCGCCGATGTGAGTGAACATTAATGCGAGGCTGACAATGAATACTTTTGACATGCTGCTTAATATTCATGTTGATAGTCTTTGTCTACAGCGCAGAGTCTGTTCCCAGCGCGTAAGCAGCGATCTGGATGATTCTGTGCAGTCATCGTGCCGACTTGTTGAACAAAACGATGCAGACCAGATGTTGCCGTGCAACAAAAGCGAGGCGTTCACTCACAGCCTACGACGGGCCTGACAGTCAGCAGCGAGCGCAAGTCCATTAGCCAAACTGCTTCTCCTCCTTTTATGTACCGTATGTCAGTGAGGGCATATATCATTACAGGGTTAGGAGGATTATCTGCGGAAGGTGAGGCACGGGCACCGTTAAAGGTGTGGAAGGAGGGCCCTATTTCAAGCAGGGCCCATTAGATGGACTCCTCTAGTCTCTTCTGATCTCTAATGTTTTCATATCAGGTTGCTTGGCCTGGTTTACACCTTTTGGACCTTTTCCCCAATACATGCGAGAAATGACTTGAGATTTGACTGGAAATAATAAACTTAAAACAGGTGCAAACATTAAAGGCATTTTTTTTATGAGGAAAAAGTACGTCCTATTTAAAGCCACATTCTCATGCCAAACATTTTATCAAATGATCTTTATCTTCTAATGACCCTCATACTTCCATGACATGAATGATCAAGCTCCTAAAAGAACTCTGCTGTTGATAAACGTTGCCTGAGAAGAGCCCTGCAGTCTGAATCTGTCACAAGGAAAATAACTGATTATTCTAAAAATAAGCTTGCTACGCTGGACCATTTGGGTCTACTGAGCAGGCTTAATTTCACTGCAACATCTCGGGTTTTAATCCCAGTTGTGCACGTCCTTGTGTCACCACCGCAAGCTTTCTGTGCAGCTGTCTACTCCGGTGAAAAACCCTCAACTCCCGGAGGACTCCGTCTTCATGACTCAGCTCCAGAAGCACAACAACACTTTCTGCCACTGAGCGGTTGAGACGCCGTTAAAGTCCTTTCCCCTGGTTCGGCTCTTTTTCTGCTGCGAGTGAAGTGGAGGTGTGACAGTGAACATTTCACATTCTTCAGCAAGACAAAAGGGAGGGCCTGCCCCCCCGAGGCCAGGGGATAATTAAATATGATTCCACCACAGGAAAGTGAGAGTAGCATAATTGCCACGATACAGTCCTCTAATAATATCCAAATTGTCTTGACCTCTGTCCTAAAGGGAGTTTAGCTCTGCGTAGGCATGAACATCCAGACCCTCCCAGACACTCTTAGCAAAAAGGAGCATGTTGGGGGGGGAAAAAACAACATTCAAGGTACACATTAAACAGACAATAAGAACACATGACTTCTTTAATCATCTGTTATTTTCACATAAAAAGAAAGTTTGCAACAACAACAAAAAAAATGGCAGCGTTTCAAACACAAATTAACATCATTTTGATGCTCTGTGATGCTAACGTGAACAGAGTGTTTGCAGTCGGGATCAGGCTCA
>BJFM01002872.1:124009-138863 GCA_016586285.1 Arothron firmamentum
CACACACACACACACACACACACACACACACACACACACACACACACACACACACACACACACACACACACACACACACACACACACTCCATAAGTCTGTATTCCCGTACACAAGTCTCACAGAGACCTGCTTGTTCACCATCAGCACTTGTGAGAAGACTGAGGTGCCATATGTAACCCACTGTTGTTTTGTAAGCAGATCATCAGCTGGGCTATTAATAGTGCATTGTGGGTTTCACTTTTCAGCTCTTTTTCCCAGAAGATCTAGACTAAAAAGCTCACATAGAACAAAACGTAAGTAACAACGCACTGAGAAGCACTAACACAGGAAAAAGTAACTATTGCTATACTTAACTGTATGTTATTTAAACATATACAGTAAAATGTATTTTATACAAAGAGGATTAACAGGAAGTTCAGCAACATCCTGAAGTGTATTGAACTCTAGGAATTAAACAGGAAAAAAAAATGGATGGAAAAAACTTGGAAGAAGTAGAAGATAATATAGTCTTTACAGTCCTTTCTGAGGTGAAAGGTCATTGCTGCTTCAAACCAGCAACAAGCAGCCATTTGAGCATTCTACTGTTTAATATTTTTTTGTCATAGAACAGGATTTTTATTCTACACAATGACTGGCCAGAATATACAGTGTTTCTATTTGGGAGATAAACCTTGCATAATCTGCATTTATAGGAGATTCTATACAATTAAGTAGATATGGACCCGACACGGTTCCCTGAGTGATGCCATATCCTGCACCTTTTTTTTATAAAGTAAAACAAGTTAAAGGCCAAAACCAACCACCCACTCCCCAAAAATGTCAGTCAAGTTGTTGTGTTCAATACAGACCAGCATTTTACATCAGAGTTGTTGTTTTTCTGTATGTTTTAGGGCTGAGCTGGCTTTTTATTAACTGCCATTTAACAGAAAGGCTGATGGTTACAACAGATTCCTTTAGAAGTAACATAAGGACAGAAATTAGCGCTAAGCTATAATTTTGAGGGTTGGCTCCTTCTGGAGTTCCTTGTCGAGACCATAAGGCAGTTGTTTTGCAAACACTGGATAGAAAGTTGAATTGCATGTTGATGGCAAAGACAGTGGACTCAGATTCGGCTGGGAATGAGAATGGAATATTATCACACAAGGCCCACAGAGCATGACCTTCCTGTTACATATCCAATGATAAAGTTGGAAAAAAAAATTAAAAAGATACAGAGGAAGAGAGGGGGAGTGAACGGTTGCTGCTGCCAAAAAGTTTAAAACACCTCCAGCTGAATCTGTGATTCTTCCTCTAACCTTTACGTAGACATTGATGTCATCAATGCAGGATTTAGAACCACCCACCAGAGGGGACACCCACAGACCCGCAGCCATATTGCAAATCCAGATGCCACGCTGTCACTAAATAGTACACTCAGACTATAATATACTGGAAATGAAAATCCCATTGATCTCCAGAGGCATCATAGTCCCGTCACAGTGACATTTTAAATACGTTTCGGTCGCGGTGACGCCTAAAAAGTGTCCAGAGGATGTTGAAGTTGAACCTTCTTTAATGGTGGTTTAAAAACGTATCTGAGGCTCACGACTCAATTGTCTGACAGCGGAGCCTCACTGGACAGATTGCATGGGAGACAAATTGAGCAATTATATGAATCAATAGGACTTTGAGCCATCTCCGAGAGTGAGTGGAGTCAGTTGGCCGAGTTTCAGGTAAGTGGGTCGCATCAATTAGCCTCCATTTCCATCCAGGCTTAACCATGACCCCTTGTGAATATATATGAGATCGTTGGCAACAAGACACTTCCAGAAATCAGGAACCTTTAATTCAAATTTATCACCCAAATCTAAATTTGTTTCTTTGTGTACACGGTACACATCATGATGATGTTTTATTCATCTTTTCCCAGTATTAACTTAATGGAGCCCGACCTCACACACTGTCTGACCTTAATGCTTTGTCAGCTGACTATTCTAATTAATTCAACACAGAGCCGAAGACAAATTAGTTTTCCTGCACTTCAACCCTACCTGGGACGTCCTTATGTTTAATTTTTACAACAGCTTCGTAGCCAAATAAAAATTGTTCTAATTTAATAGTTCTGTAAAAAATCCAATATGGAGTAGAAGATAAAGGGTAGACAAAGGGAGGATGTGCATCACCACAGACCTCATTCACCCTGTCCCAGGTCCTCCCAAGAGGGAGCCTAAACTCTGTCACCTTGGGCGCAATCAATGAGACAACTCAGCCACCCTGAAATCGAAGTATGTAGCGTCGCTGCCACATGGATTTAAAGGTAGCTCACCAGCCTGGGCTGCAGGTGGGAAGGCTAGGTGGTGTGAAACCTATAGCTCATCAAAAATCAGTCACCTGAGAAGAGCAATAACAGCTGCTGATGAGATGCTTCTCAGGCAGACGGTGTTATTGAGACATTTTGTTCCCTTCACACACCAGCTTGCTGTCCCCTGGGATAACGGCAGAGCGGCAGGCAGCCTGCAGCACTGAAAGCAAGCAGAGGAACCTCAACCCAGCGCATGAAGATTCTGGAACACAACAACAACAACAACAACAACAACCGGCTGCTGCTGCCCCTGAATGCACCAAAAACGCCACATATGGACGCTGGACTCTGAAAGTGTGGCACACAACAAGAGGAACAAGCACCATTAGCCACCCACAGCTTGTGCTTCGACACACACTCAGAGACAACTGAACGCTCACCCACGCTGACGCATGAACAACAGCAGCTCTGCACGAAAAACAGCCTAAAAATTGAAAAAAAAAATAAAACAAAACACTTTCTCACACCGGTTGATTCACTGGTCATTGAGCCTACGCCTCTTTTTAAAGCGCAGCTTTTGGGCAAAAGCATCATTTCAGGGAGATAAATGACTTTTGCTCGCAGCTTTACAAACGTCACTCAACCCAGCAGCAGCAGCAGCAGCAGCAGCTGGAGCAGCAGCTGGAGCAGCAGCGAGCTCCGGCCGAGCACAAGGTGGAGCAGCAGGTGAGAGGAAGGAGGTGGGGGGAGGACAGAGGCAGGGCAATGAAACAAGTGGAAGAGGGTGTGGCAGAGCTCACCATTCTCAAACCAGATCACGCATTCCTGAAGGCTGGAATACTCCACCAGTTCCCCTCCTCCTTCCTCCTCCAGCACAAGCAGTCTGTCCTCACTGAGTGATGACCAGTTCATCAAAAAAAATGGAAAAAGAAAGAAATAGGATGCAAAAAACAAACACCCAACGAGAAGATGTGGAGGAAACAGAAAATCTCCTCTTTCCTCTTTCTTGTTTTTCTTGTGAGGAAATGTCCACAGGTTTCAGGGCTGATGCTGCCCGCTCAGTTCAGTCGCAGTAACTGATACAGAGTCAGGACGATAGAGCAGCGACGGGAGGAGCAAGAGGAGGAGGAGGAGGAGGAGGAGGTAGAAAAGAGAGAGAGAGAGAGAGAAGAACGAAGAAGTCGCTGCGGGACACAGAAGAGGTGACACCTATGCTTTGGCAAGAACTGAAAGGTGACAAAAACCGTTAACGACAGAAGAAGAAAATTTGAAAGAATAAAATATGTCCCCCGTAAGACAGAAGTGAGCGCCTCACTCGCCTGCCTGCCTGCATCAGCGTTTAGCGTGTTATGTATAGATGTGAGGTGCTCTCTCTCTCTCTCTTTCTCTCTCTTTCTCTCTCTCTCCAGGAACAGGAGCCCAGGTCTCCAACAGATGAATGGTGCAGTGCTGCTGTTGTCATGGCAACGGCAGAGAAAAAAAAAAAGAGGGGGAGGAGAAGGGTGGGTACTGAGGGAGGAAAGAAATGGCATAAAAAATGGAGGGGGAGGAAGGGAGGGGGTAATATCAGGGAGACAGTTCGAGCTGTATGTGGACATTTGAGATCAAAAGTGTGGAAAGAGGAGGAATCGCAGCGATTCCAATACTCCGCTTTCCTCCTGGGCTCTGGAATCCCTGCCTGTCCTTGTTTTACCCTTGGAACTGTATTTGTACAGCTGCAGCCAGGTTTTACGGCTTTTTAAGGGTTCACACCCACGAGGGCCGAGGGTTTATTGCGTGCTGTCTACATCAGGGGTTGGTGTCTGTGGACCTGCTGTTTTAAAGTGCTTTTTATTAATCTCCTCCAGTCACACTTATTTCCCCAGAGTGATATGTGCAAACGCCATTTACAGCTTGTTACCAACAAGCTGTAAAAGACGTGCTACAGTCAGAGGTCAAGGTTTCGCAGCTTTGTGTGGCAGACTACCAGCGCTGGAATCTGGAAAGACTTTAATAAAAACTTTACATTTACATGTGTGACCTGTCATAAGGCACAAACGCCCCCCCACCCTGCAGCAAAATGCAGTGAGACGGCTGATCACATGCCTGCGTGGAGCTGCAGGACAATCAGATCATGACGACCGGCAGACGCACCTGAAACTGCAGATATTTGTCACTGACTTGTGTGGGTAAAAGTGTAACATAGACTTTTTGCTCAACTGTGAATTGTCTTCTGAGCATTGTTATGTTTGCACGCAGCTTCTGACAGCTTAAAGCCTGAAGGAATAAAAATCCTTATTCTCATTTATGCTAAAGACAGGTTTAATAGGATTATGTGTGGTTTTATCATTCTGAATGTGCCAGCTTTGTCTAACAGAAACACTGTTGATTCTTTTTAAAATAATAAGCCATGCACTGATGAAATATAGTATTTACATTTTAAAAAAAACAAAATAATCAGCACATTGAACCTTCACAGTGACTTTTGGAACTTTTGTTCAGTGTTACTGTAGTTTTCCATCCTTATGAACCCTCTACAAAAAACTGATTCTTGTCAATGACTTTAATTTCCTTCACATCGATTTCCTCTTGTTCTCGTTTCTATTTCCATAAAGTTATTATTTTTTTAAACTTACAAGATTGGCAGAATTTTAGTAGCGTAATCGGTTATTTAATTCATAGTTTCTCAAGTGTACATTAAAAGAAACATACAGAAATTACAGTACTTTAATAAATAAGCAAAACTCTCCAATAAGGAAGCTGTGCTGCAATACTTAAGTTTGCTGGCATATAAAGCCAGGTTCATAATGATTTTACTGCAGGTTTTGTGTCATTAATTACTGTGTTAACTAATTAAAAACCTCTTAAGAACTCATTTTCAATATTCTCGACAAGGAAAGTATGCAAATAGAAATAAGAATTCTGAATTCTAAGTAGAAGAGTGTATAATAAACACAGAATCATGAAATATCACTTTATTTACAACAAAAATAATAAAGTAAAATGGTGAGTAATACAGCTGTACTGGTATTAATATAGAATTGGGGTAAACATGTTTTCACGAGCAAACAAAGATCAAGCCCAACTTGAGCTGCTCAGAAACAAAAAAAAAAAGATTAGTAATAAAATGAAAAAAAATCACTATAAAAATCCAAAGTTCTCTGTATTGTTTTCTGCTAAACTGGACGTTGTCCAAATTTAATTTTTACTGTACAAACATGGAATTTGTTGGTGTTCTGCACCTGGATGGTCACTCCTGTCAGCAGAATTTAATAAGCCACAGCAGGCAGCCACGCAGTCACACACTTTCACACACTTAATGAAGAAAAGGCAGCACTGTGATGGCTGAACGATGGCAGGAATTTTTATTGCTGCTCTGTACATCCACTTGCATCTTTCGTGTTCCTCCTGAGAACATTACACTTCTGTTTCAATCACTTCTTTCTCCGCTTAACCTCCACTCTGTTTTTCACCTGTGACAGTGGAGCCACAGGTGTCAAATAAAGAAAAGAAACGGAAGCTGACGTGCTGTAAATGTCAGTGTTCATTCCAAACCTGACGCACAATCCACACAAGTGGAGACTGGATCAGGAAAACAATTAAGAAGACTCAAATGTCAGCCTTCACTGCAAAATCACCCAGGGATCATTAAATTCCCAACCACAGCGCAGTCCTGGGTTGGAGAAATAAAAGTTGATTTAGTTCAGTCAGCTCCTGTGCACATGCATGAGTACTAAGGTTGGATTATAAATTTATTTTTTTTTAATAATTACTAAAGAGACAGAAAAAGGTCATAATGCAACATTCAGGGGCACAAATTTAGTGCAGGAATGTTTACTGTGACGGATGGTGTTATTCTGCTCCTTTTGCTGAGTAACAATATTACTCACAGCAAGTTCTGAAATGTTTTCCTAATTGCAATGTTTCCACCTGAGTCTCTTTTGGTAATAGCTTGCTTTATTTCTCCAAATCCCAAAAGTAATCGCTCTACGTGCCTTTAAGACAAAAAAAAAGTTCATGTCATATATGAGCTGCACACTTTAACAGGCGGTGCTCTGGCTTCCCCAAGAACACGTAAGACCCAACCACGACGCGAGCAGCAGGACTGAGATATCCACTCACAGCAGCTGTTTTAATCCTAATGTGTATGCTTTAAGACCACCTAAACAATGAGCTACAAAGATGGCAAAGCCGTTGTGCACAATCCAAACCGTCCACGGTGCAGCTGATGAGCGTTGCTACACCTGCAGCAGACAGACTGTTAGAAGTAAAACTCATTATCATGTCACACTTCCAGCACAGGTGAGAGAAAAATGAGGCTGCACAATTAAAAGAAGCTTATTCTTTGGGTTTTAGTCTAACTATAATAATGGACTGCCATGTAATGGTGGAAAAATGTATTGAGACTAAAATCCGAAGAAAAAGCTCGATTGATTGATTGCTATGATTAATTAGAGGGAGTGTAATGTGTGGAAAGACACTTAATTGGTCTTTATTAAGGAACAAATAAGCAAACGATGATTACAGCTCATAATCAGCCACTGGGAATATCATCGTAAGAAAGAGGAGGCTGCTTTTTACTGTTAGATGAGGGTGTGTTACGACACAAAGACAATGAGACTGGTTCTAAAACGTGGATGGAGATAAAAGAACGCTGCTCCAAACGCAGCTGCTGAGAAACTTTGTTTTAACTGTAAATATGAGGCATTAGAGAGTCAGACAGCATCCTCTGAGCAGGCAGTCAACGCTGCCAGTGTTGGCCAACACGCGCAGAAACTCAGAACTGGGTTGTGTGACCTTATACACAAAGGAGGAGATTAAAAAAAATACACCTTCAGGGTTTAAAACTGTCGAAATATAAATTAATTACTCGACACAAGCCACACAGCAGTATAATATTAAACATTTAAACAATGGTAACCAGCTTATAACCTGAATCCTGAGTGGGATCAACATGTCTGCTGCCTTCTTCCACACTCGGTCTTCCACACTCGGAATTCACCCCTTGAGCAACTGCGCCGACCCCCCACCCCCCCCACCCCCCGAGTATCACCATGCAGGTAGAGGGGATTCAATCAGGGACTCAATGATTCTCTAAAAAGGTCAACGCTTTCATCACTGTTTTCATTCCAGCAGAACCTTGAGGTTGAACAGCTCGTGTCCATACAAACACCAGCACTCCGGCCTCCCCGGGGCCAAACAGAGCCTTCACAGGAGAGCAAAGAGAAGCTGGTTGAAGGGATCAAAGGGCTGCAGCCTTCACCTGCCGCCTCTCTGAGGCCCTCTGCCATGGGAGGACTTCTGCTCTCTGACGCCAGCAAAAAAAACAAAACAAAAAACAGGTTTGGTACCGTCAAGCTGTGCAGGAAGTGATGCTGAGTTGAATTAATTAAAGGGTGAGAAAGCCTGGGTGTGCAGGGCTGAGGGCAATCTGGCGTCCAAGGATCAGGGGAGGGCACAGGTCTTTCAGGGCTGCGAGGTGAAGCCCTGACCTGAGGAGACTCCTGAGTTTTGAGCCTGTTCTTCAGGTTCCTGCACAGTTCATGTTCTAACCATGTCACATGAAGGCTGCTCTGTAAGATGAACGCTTCTTAGCAAGCAAAGCAGCCGCAGAAAATAGTTCCATGCTGTTTTTGTGAGGATTTAATCACGCAAAAGCAACTTGGCTGCAGGCAGTGTGACTAAAGACACGTATCAGGAAGTCTTAACAAAATAAAGGGCTGATTCTTTCACTTTTGTGAGCGCCAACACAAGTCGGGTAACATGATTACAAGCCTTAGCAGGAGATATTGTGCAAAGATAAAGCAAATCAAATAGAGCACAGCTGACACAGGAGAGACACTAAAGATGAGAGAATTACCAACTTAGAATTTAAAAGCAGATTTAACGACCAGAAGCACCTGATTGCTGTAACAAAACCAAGCAAGTCATAGTGACAGTGCTGTAAATAGCACAATACTCCGGGGAAGGATTTGATCAGGTTAATATTAAACCTTAAACATTTTTGTAACTGCTTTCAAGATCTGATTTGCAAATATAGATTTGTTCGATGATGTACAGCGTCCAAAGACGTGCTTTGAATGAGAGATGAAAGCAGCGGCTCCACATCTGCATATCTGACTGCACCTGCAGCGAGACATGAGGGTGAAATATCCCCCGAACGGAACAAAGCCTCCCAACAAACAGCAGGGAGAAAAACAGAACATATGACTCCTCTTTCTGTACGCTCCCCCAATAAATCGCTCTGACTGTTGGATTCCATCACCCACACAGAGCCCGTTTTAGTGCCGCCGCTCACACCATGAACAAGGGAAATGGAAGAACTTTTGGTGGGTTTCCTCTTTAAAACCCACACTCTGGATGACCCGGCAGAGAGTATAAATCATTCTGTATGATTTAAAACACACACACACACACACAAACAGAACATCCCAGTGATCCCACAGCATGTCAGACATGGGTAATGATGCGAGATACTGTAGCTGAAAGGCTGGTGCACCCTAGTGGTGGCTACTGAGTCAAGCCTGAAAATCCTTCACACCCACTCTGTGGAGGCTTATGTGGATACTGGGCCAAGCTGCAATGTCAATATTTCGTTTCGCAATTTGAAATGGAGTCCGCTGTCCACGCTACCGTTTACCAAACCGCATCTTCCCTCATAACAACAGCAGAGCGAACATGACACCAGACCTCTAATCCGGTTAATGGGCAGATGAGACAATGTTCCACGTTCCCTGAATGTCTGAGATGAGTGTGGACGGATGTGGAGCGATTAAGGGGGGCAGAGACGACTGCAACTCACGGCCCATCAGTTGTTCCTGGCACTGCCAATTAAGAATGGCTTACAAAGAGGGAAGGAGACAGAGCTCACCCTGCTCCACAGAACGCTTCTGATATCCACTCCCCCACACTTTGTGCCAGAAAATTCACTTTGTGCTCCGATTTCTCTGCCCACAGTGGTACAGTGAAGAGTTTCAGGAGGTGTTGGTGCAGCGAGTGTTTGGGGGAGGACGGAGACAAGCAACGGAAGTTTGCGCAGAACAAATCCAAACACGTTCAGCCCACAATCTCCGCTGGCTTCCGTTCAGATGGTGTGTGTGATATATGACATTCCACTAATTTGAATCTTCCTGAGTCACGTGGCCATGCGCTGTCCTTACCTGTGAGCTTCTTGACAGGCTGCAGCCGCATGCTGATGGTTTGGTGGGTGAGCAGCGGAGAGGAGGGCAGCGAGCGCGACATGCCCTCCATAATGCGAATGTGCTGCATACCCTCGCTCATGGAGAACGGGGGCACAGCGTAGTCCGGTTCAAAGGCACAGTCGCTGTCTATGCTGCCACCTGCAGGATGGAATTATGGGAAATAAAGTAGCATAAGATGCTTTTTCACGCAAAATTAAATGAGCACATTTGAGAAATTAGCAAAAAGTGAGATAATGGTATCAATGAAACTGTTTTCCAAAATAGATTAAAAAAAAAAACAATATAGGTGGAAGTTGTGGCTCATTGTTATTCCAGGTGTAACATCGGTACATGTAACTTTTCCATGTAGGTGTATTTCAGTAAATATCAAAGCCATCCCTGAAACATATGCAGCTAGGTTTTTGTTTAAAATTAGGATTACAGTATTAAAAATTCCTCTTTGCTGATGTAATATGGATGTAATATATGTAATGTAATCATGCCATAGTGTGTCTAATTAGTTCTGTTGTTGTCAGGAATATATGTACCTCTATATGAATATGTTGCAGTAGCTCACATTAGAGATAACTTGGTAAAAAATTGCCTCCCTTGTTTATTTATAATATGCAGCTAATTTATGTTGTGGATCACATCAGTCCATTTCAGTGTTGTGTTTTTCCTGAGTGTAAAATCAAAATAACATGAAACAAAGAGAAGCAGCAGAATGAGCTGGAAGACAAAACAACATATTTCTAAAATCCAGCACGTTTCTCAAGTTTCTCTGTTTGGATTCTGAACAGTTTCTGTTGGCCCGTGCGGAGAGTGTGTTTTACATCCCAGCCTGGGCCCTGGGTTCTGACATCAGCGATATTGAACGCAGCAAGATTGGCATGACCTAGAAGAGAGAACAGCCCTGCAGGCACCACGTGCCAAACCCAGCCCGACCTCTGCAAGTCCAACAGCAACTCAATTACCAACCTTTTTTTATTTTACAGTAATGGAGGTTTTTCTAAGTAACTGTGCTTAAAGAACTCAAACAAAGGCAGAGTCATGACTATGATAAAGTGTGTCATTTTCCAAAAAAGGGCTCAAAACAATCAGCAGTGTTTACAGCACAACTGACCACCGCTCAGCAATCAACTCCCACTTTCCCTTTCTAAAAAAAAAACCAAAAGAAACACACACACATTATGACAACTGGAGGCTTTCTTTTCTGAGGAAAACGCTACACACTGAGCCATGTCTATTAGCACTCCACGCTGTTTCAGACTGAACATTTCCCTGGAGACAGAACTGTAAAAGCAAACTGGCCAAGCAACAGTCGCTTAGGAAAGCTGGTGGAGCATGCACACGTCAAGCAATTATCAGATTCTGTAGCAAGTTCTAGAAAACGTCTCCATGAGGTTCAAAAAGATCTTGAAAGCATATATAGCACCTTTCTGAAATCTTCTGAACAACATTCAAGCAAAATATGAGAAGTCAAAATCATTCTGGCTGCTGGATGGAGGATGGAGGGGGGGAGAGATGAAGGGGTTTATTTTAAATGTGGTGACAGACACCTACTAGAGTCACTCTTTAGCTCAGAATAAGCCCCAACACCTACTCATCAAGGCGTTTGGCTCAAAACAACCACGGGGGGGGGGTAAAAACAAGGCAACATGAAATTATAATTAGCCCAAACACTTCCTGCGAAACACTGGCATTCCTGATGTGGATAAACATCTCCTGTTTTATTCAGCCTTCCTCTGGCAGCCACTCCAGATAAATGGATGCATGGATTCAAAGCACAGCGCTTCTCCTTCCGTGGCTACAGATTCTTTCCCAATTGCCTTTTTCAACCTGGTAAACGAGTCACCTGTGGGACCCCCCCAGCAAACACACAGACCCTCCCAGGACGAAATGAAGTGGAGTAAAATGGAGTCAAAATTGAAAGATCCCATAGGTAGCAAAACATGGGGCCGACAGCGCTGCTTCTAATGAGCCGTGTTGTAAAAATTCTCTTTCAGTAGAAATAAAGTTGCGTTAAGCCTTCATTTAAAGATACCTTCTGTTAGTAAATGCATCAAAGGTCAAGATAATCTCAAATGTACAGTATGTATAGCTCCATGCATATACAGCGCTGTACATATTGGTATTAATGTTATGTGCACAGTTCAGCTCCACTTCAGTGCACCTGCTGACCCTCACAGGCCATAAGGAACTGCCCCATAAAGCAAACCTTTGCTTACCTTGGCTGAAGTGGCTGAACTGAGGGTCTACACTGGGTGAGCGTGGATCTGCCAAATCCTCACTCCCACCATCTGCGAAGGAAGAACAGAAGGAGAAAGACAGAGAGTGAGCCCGGCGGTCCCGGTAGCGAGGCATGGCGTCGCGCTCCAGCAGCAGCGCGACATCCTCTTCTCCAATCAGCCAGGTGTGAGACCTGAGGACCCCCAGCAGGCTGCTTACACACAGACCCTCCACACCCTTCCTCCTGCGGCCCAAGTGGCCCCTTATGGTTGCAAAAGGGTTCCGCGCCACTAGGCTCCACTCTCTATGCCGACCCATGTTTAGACTGTGAACCTCTGTCTCTCGGGCCTGGTCCTGCAGATAAGTAAAAGGTTTACATCGCAGCCACTGTTGCATGCAGGAGGTCCTGTTTCATAAGGCTGACTGGCTCAGCGGTTCAATGAGCAATTGCTAAATCAGTGGGCGTTTCCCGGGATGGATCATCGTACGTTAATGATAGGAGGATCAATTATGCCCAAGGGAAAAGGCAGGCGGAATTAGCTACAGTAGATGGAGCTGCGCAGCGGGGTCGGAGGGGGCATCGGCGGGCAGCTCAGTGTCATTGGGGATCTTTTCATAATCCTGGTCTTGTGTGGACTTATCTAAAGAACAAGTGGGCAGGCGGAGGAGTGGGTTAAATGATCTACACTAAGCATACATTTCAGTGGAATTATGTTAGATGTTAATAAAGTTAAATCTACAAGGCATTCAGTCAAGAATTCACCTGGTGCCTCCGTGCTCAGACAGATCAAAGATTGTTAACTTCAGTACAGAGCCGAGAAGGAATTTAAAAAGATTTCATGTTTTGGCAATTCCCACATTGTCTTGCAGTCACGGAGCTCAGCGAAAGCCCAAACAAACACTCGAGCATCATCTCTCGCATCACAGATTCAGACAGCGTTCGCTGCGGCCTCACAGCAGGCCGGACTGGCTTACTGGTGGAAAGATCAAGCCTGTTGATGGATGGATGGATGGATTGATGGATGGATGGATGGATGGATGGATGGAGGATGAGGCCGTGGGGCCTGATTTCGTGAGAACTGGGCCAGCCTGAGACTGACACTGATTGTGGGAGGGAGTCCTCCTGCCCTGGAGTGTCACTGCTGCTTTTCTGACCTGAGCCACTGGGTCAGAGCGAGTACAGTAACGCCTAAAAGAAAAAAGTAGTAATTTATTTTAAAAAAAATTTAAAAAACCCCACTGAATCAGGTGATTATTTGGTGAACTTTCAGCAGTATAACTATTATAATGTCAGTGTTTACCGATGAAACCATACACCCTGCTAACGCTTCCACTACACCAAGCAAGCCTCCAGAAATAGCTTCTCACCTCATGTACCTGATGAGTCGCTTCTCTGACTAAAATCAATGTCGTGACAATCAATTCAGGCTTTGCAGGCGCTGCAGCTACAAGTGCTGCTTGCACGCTGCGCGCTGAGAACATGTATGCACACGAAGGGTGCGATGTTGGGTGCAGAGAGCTCAATGATATTCTCCGCGGTGATGAATTGAACAAACTTGTTATCCTTCTGCCTTATTAGCACCTCAAGCGACATTTTTAGCAGCCTGAATGCCATCAGACAAGCTGAGTACGACAAACTGTTGATGTACTTTTAAGTGTTAATAAAGCCGGTGAAACAAAGCTGAAGACGGGAACACTTACACAAGGAAATGATACATTTCTTCTTCTGAGGTGTTCTTCTGTGTGCATGAACCTCTTGTGAAGTCAACTAAACACAGAGAGCATTTCGGGCTGCAAACCTTGCTGGAAAGCAGCCGGTTTTTATTCAGGATCCAGACACTGTTCCTGTTGTACAACCTTTGCAAGTTACCATGTTTTTATGGCCCTGTCCTTTGAGCCATGTCGCTTTTCAGCCTTTAAAAATGTGTCCTCAGGCCGCCTTTATCCGAAGGAACATTTCCATTCTTGCATGTAAATTGCATTTTTGTTACAAGCAATCTTAGCCCAATATCCTGCCCCGCAGGTGGGCGGCCTGCAGGCAACTACAGCTGAGACAAGGGGACTCACAGTGGGAATAAGAGAGGAAACACACAATTGACGAAGATTGAGGGTTTCAGCTTTAAATAAAAGGTAGAAGACCATCTCCAGGAAGGTAGACATCATGGTGCTCAGGACTCTTTGGAGCTGTGCAAGGAGACCAAATGAGTGAGCCGGTTTCTCTGACTGAGATCCCACCAGCGTGTCTGAGGGCTCGGCTGTCACCATCCTTCAGACGCTCAACCTGCTGGCTGCCTCCACGGTGCTCGACCTCTACTCCGCTCACAAATGGGGGCTCTTAGACTAACTGGAGGCTTTGTGCGAAGACAGGAGCTAAAGCGTATTCAACGTTTAAGGTGATTCATCCAAAAATAATGAACCAGGAAGAAATACGGCGAGTAATTTTCATCTCTGGATAATTGATTTCGTCAGGAAGCAGGAAGCGACAGGCCTGACCTAGAATCAGTGCTCGTCTTTTACTTTTTCATCTCGGGGGGAGAAGAGATTGCGACAGAGGCGTGTAACCGAGAACCATCCTGAATGTTTGGAGCCTGGAGAATTAGATCCTTCAGCTCAATGGCTCCACTCAGTGACAGCGCAGTGATTCAAAGTCTGGTTTGGTCAGCTTCTACCTTATTTCTAACCGCTGCTGATTACCTCTGCAGGGCCCTAACACTGTTGCCGTGCCAACATGCTGTCAATCCTGTTTCTCACCAGGAAGCAAACTAGGACCCCTAATTAAACACCTCGATTCTCTCCATTCTGTCCATCTCACGGCTAATTTTTAACACCATTCGTCACAATAAAATGTCAAGTTAGGTGTGCTATACACAAAATAGTGAATGGAGAATTCAAAATAAAAGCGTGAAACAAGACTATAAGTTGCATTGCTCTAATTTAATTTGCATGAGAGGTAAATGTCAAACCATCCAGAAAAAACACGCCGAGATTTATTCAGCAGTCTGCAGTCAACATGCAGCCAAGGCTAATGATGCTACTATATATCAGGTGGAGTCGTAATGCGTGCACAGATTTGCCAGGGGTAATTTACCAAAACAGAGATTCATTTAAGGACTGTTTGACAGAAAAGTTTTCAGATTGGGAACTTTAAAATGCCAAGGAGTGAATCATCGCTGCTTCCTGCCG
>BJFM01002872.1:138882-150492 GCA_016586285.1 Arothron firmamentum
TGCTACGTGACTGAGTGCCCATGTGTGTCACAGACTGTCTCCCGCAAGCTGTTTTGCCTATTAAAATGAATTTATGCAGGATTTCAACAGCATTTACAAGGCAGTGGACACCTAATGAAAGAACCAGGGCAGTAGCACTGAACCGGATCTAAAGTCCACCTGATCTAAAGCTGTTGCATGTTTATTATCATCAGCTTATGTCTAAACTGACATGACATGATATGATATTAGTGCGGCACAAAGTTATGCTTTAATTTCCAGTTGGTCTAGGAGTGATTTCAGAGCTAAAGATTGTGTTGTGCTCCTTCCTTCAGTGAGACTGGCATTACACCTCTAGACTAAAGCATTTCAGACTCTTATTTTGACACGTGACAGCTGTAAAGGAGGATAAGAGAACACTGCCCGGTAACTGAGAAAATCAAAAATGTACCAGCAGCCCAGCAGCAAAATCACAGTAAAGGACAGGTTCACGATTTCTGGGTAACTAATCATTTGTAGAAGTGTGTAGAAGAGTTAATTCCTGACATAATCTTTTGTTGCATCAAGAAAAATCAACAGCAGCGACAGTCCCCAGCCAACTGAAACCAGTGCTACTGCGTTTAAAAGTGTTACTTAGTGAGCTAATTCAGTGGTTTCCGAACTTTCTCTGCTCTTATGTAATGCAGACAGTGTCATTTATCGATTTATTCATTAATTCATTCCATCTGCGCCACCCCTGCAATTGCTCTCTGCCCCCCCAGGGGGCACATCCCCACTTTGGGAACCACTGAGCTAATTAAACACCAAACTTTTGAATTGTGATGGATTGCGCATTATAAAAAGGGTGAGGAGACTTTGTGGACTCTGTTGCTGGGCGTTTTACCTCCAGCTAAAAGCCACATTACTGTGAGGAAGGATTAACCGCAGCATTTATGAGCGTTCCCAATGGAGGAAAGATAGCGTTACGCTTGTTCCATATCTGTGAGGAAAGCATAATGCAAGTTTGCTGAGCAGAAAAGGAGAACGGATGGAAGTAGAAGATCCAGCCAAGGCAGCAGTTTCACGAGCTGTTAACTGCATTTGGGAGAATGCCCATATTAGCTTTGATTTAATATGCGTGTCCTGTTCTCCAGCAGGAGAGCAGGGAAAGATAACCAGAAAGAAAATGACCACAGAACACTTTCAGTATATTAATGTGCAAAGCAGTCTGCTCCAGTTGCTACCTATTCAAGATTAAATCGAGGAAATTTCTCCAAAGCTAATGTAACAAAGCTGAACAAACTATCGGTGCACGTTAGGTAAAATAAAAAAGGTGTGGTTAGTATCATAATGCAGTCAGCCACTAGAGGGTAATCAAGAAGCCTGGGTCCCAGTGTTGACGAGGACTCCATCCATCTTTACATACAGTCCACATTTAGAGAATCAAGAAATGGACCAAACGGTGAAGACTTTTCATTTATAAACCCATGACATACAGTATTTTACCAGTTTTAACTGAGAAGATCTTCATGCGTACATTATCATGAACAATTAACAAATCTATCATCATCATTTGCTGAAGAAAAAAACCCTATATCTATACCTAATCTAAATCTCTACTGTTAACATACAGTAGAGATGAATGATGGTGTCTTTATCCCCTCCCACCTTTTTAGAAAAAAGCCAACTGCGTATGACCCTGGCCACCGAGACGTGCACGGAGGACAAGGATCAGCACGACGGCGGCGCCGGGCCAGCAATGTGACGCATATGTGAGCGGCTGAGTGCGTCAGGATCTGGCTGACAGCATCGCTACTCAGCAGTGTCCTGGATGGATGGACGGACGGATGCATGCAAGCATGGAGGTGTTGTGATGGAGGAAGTAGGGAGAAATGGAGAATGTGAGAAAGAAAAGAGTGACTCCCACACTGCCATCCGATGCCGAGAAAAGCTGTGTCGCAGTGCTGAGTGGGTGGGCTTCATTTAAAGAATAAAGCAGCCAGTGGAGGAAAAAAAGGGCCTGGAAAAAAGACAGAGAGAGAGAGAGAGAGAAAGAGAGAGAGAGAGAGGTCACACCAAGCATCTCCTACCTCCAGTCTGACACACCACTGGGGTTACATCACCAAGCAGAGAGTGAAAAGCACGCAGTAAAAATAACCAAACGGAAATGGAGGAGCTATGGGGATGAGAGAGAGAGAGAGAGAGAGAGAGAGAGAGAGAGAGAGAGAGAGAGAGAGAGAGAGAGAGAGAGAGAGAGAGAGAGAGAGAGAGAGAGAGAGAGAGAGAGAATATGAGCAGAGAAATGAAGAGGTTGCTTCTGGTCTGTCTGTAGGCACTCCAATGAAGATTTACGCTTTTATGTTAATCCACTTTAAATCCCTGGTAAAAACATATTGTACCTCATTTTCATGTACACTTGGCCTCTCCAGAATGAACTAAAATATGATTTTTATCATATTTAAACAAGAGGAGGTTCAGTTATTTTCATTACAAATGCTAGGATTACAAGGAAATATACTATCAGATCCAACTTCTTCAGGTCAGTCCAGCACAAACCCCCAAATTCTGGGGAAAGAAACCAGAAACTAAAACCCAGGATTAGGTCAAAACAACATTTACATCTGGATCTTGTTTGTGACACTGAAGGAAGATTTTCAGGCTCAGCTGAGAATACAGGACCAATATGTGATGAAGCCACAGCAGGAATGACCAATTAGAGACCCTCAGGGCTGCATATCGACATCAGTTTAATGTCCACATGGAAACCTGGTGCTGATCTATCCCACTTAGCTCTTTGCTTCTAATATATTCAGCTTGTCTGTCACATGCGTTGGGAATCTCCAGTATGAGGGGTCTCCACTTGTATCACTCATACATTAGAAAAATCAGTGCAATTTTATAAAGCAATGTTTTCAGCGAGCCAGAAAAGGCATTTGAAACAAATAGCTTAATTTGCAGAGCCAGTAAGGAAGCGTGAATTGGCTTTCAAACAGTCAGTTGTTGATTCATTTTCTGTCGGCGGATTGATTAATTTCGGAATAATGGTGCATTCTAAGTCAATCCTGGTTTGTATTCTTGTGTTGCTTTATTTCGGCTAATCTCTAAAGCCCAGTCTGCAGAGCAGGATCAGCTCCAGCTCTCTCCGACCTCTGGCTGTCTACACCGAGCTGTGGACTCCTGCTAAGGTCGCAGATGCTTCTTTCTGTGCTAACATGTCTAAAGACGAAAGATCAAAATCCTGAAAAATGCATACAGGGAGGGGAAAAGACACAACATTGCTCATTAATTGGATGCTATTTGCTTCCTTTCAAACTGTTTATCTGTGCAGTGAATGGCAGAAAAAGCTATTAAAATGCAGCAGCTTAAATGGAAATTCGGCTGTGTTTGATCCTTATTCTGCTGCTTTGGCATCTTTGTCAGCTGTAAGGATTTGCACGCCTCAGAAATGTGAACAATGTCGTCTGCGCCACACCCCGATCTTGCCTTCCCAGAGTGAACTGGTTCCCAGAGCATCATTAAAATGACATTTATGGGACTTAAAACGTTCCCCTCAAAATCAGTAACAACAAACTGAAAAGCTATTAGTGCCACACAAACAGATTCGTCACTGCTACTCACCAGCAACTCTGCAGCTAGTTAGCTTACCGCTGAAGCTCAGATGATCATCTTATAAAGTCCAACGAAACCTTACAAACCCAAAAGTCAACAAAAGCAACTGGAATCAGATAAACCACCCACCATAGCTGCATCACACTGATGTCAAAGACACAACTTCCGGCAGGATTTTATGTTCTTTGTTGAAGATATTTACAGAACGTAACGTAACTTTCCAAGGACTGTCTGCAGGCCGCGTGCACGACTCATGCAAAACAGTTTGGTCAAGTGTTAACTAGAAGGCTAACTTAGAAATTAGGTTTTTAGAAAATGTTACTGAGATATTGATAAATAACCAATATTAATAAGAAATGTATTTAATTTATATATGTATATAAGAACTTCTTTACTATATGTTTGCTATGATAGAAAAGAAGTTAAGCACCAAACAAATGCAAATGCAAAACACAGGTGTCCAAAATAGCCTTGAGCACAAAAAGTGATTCAGAAAATGAGCAAAGGCTAGAAAATGGCCAGAAGCACACGAGCAACGTGTCATTTTGCTTTTCTCCTCATCTTAAAGCAATGCAAAGCATTCAGCCTGCAAACGCAGCGGTCCAACCATTGTGTCCACAGTGGCAGATGAAACGCAGCAATGATAGGGTGAGCCGAAGCTAAAGGATGACAGAAGCCGCCCTTGCTGCGCCCTCCTTCATGACTCTCTGTGGCTGCCCACAGAAGTGCAATAATTCATTCGGTTCTCAGTGTCGTTGTGAAGACATGAGAGGGGGGAAAAACTGGAATCACACACGCAATATTATCCACACACTGTCTGAAGTGCAACTGAGATGGGCTTACAACAAACTAGTAGGCCTGAATAATGAAATTCGCATTAATTATAAAATAGAGCAGGGTATTGTGGAGATGGCAGCCCCACAGCAGACGCCAACACACTGACAGAGTGGAAAGTAGGCTACTCTACCGAGCTGCATGTCTTTGATCATTAGCATCACAAACTCTTATTCAGTGTGTGGTATATGTATTTAGTGTACACACATGTTCTTACCTCGAGTGTTGCTGCTGATGTCACAGCAAGTTTACAGACAAAACCCAGCTGAGTTTCTCATTTCTGAGAACACATTTGTCCAAAAGCATGAAGAAAACTGATCCTCTTCATCACAGACAAAAGAACTCTTTCAAAACTGAAAAATACAACAAAGCGTTGCGATAGAGTGGATAAAAACAGCTGTGACAAGCCAACAGGATGTGGGTCAGTGTGTGAAGGAGAGAAGAAGTTTGTTTTTCACAGATTCAGCACAATGTTCTGACAGTACATGAATATTTCATGTGCAGTTTTCGCATGATTCTGTTGACACGGTCGTCTTAGCTGCACAGCTGCAAATGTGTGAGGATCGGAATTCAATTCCAATTATTACTTTAGCCATATATTATTTATTCTATAAGCTCTGGGGAATAAATAATGAAACTTGCACATTATACATAACCCAGTCCAGTAGATCTCTCTTCAATCTGGGGAGTACTGCACATATTATTGGTCATGTGATGGTCCAAGAAAGCAAAGCTGAGTCAAACCACAAAGAGAAACTGAATCCAAAACACAGACAAACCAAATCAGGCTGAAACAATCACATAAAAAGCCAGAGAAAATCCAGGAGGGTCTCTACAAACATGACTCCAGAATCCAGCCAGGGCGCATTAGCGACTGGAGACGTGTGTGTGTGTGTGCGTGCGTGCGTGTGTCTGCGCTACGTTGCTGCATTCCTCAGTCCTCTCTTGTGAAGTGAACCAGTGCTGCATTTGGCTGCATGGATCATGTGGTGCAAAGTCTCTGGGCTCTTCCTGCCGTTCAGACACGTTGGTCTTAAGCAGCAATAAGGAGAACAGCCAGATGAAGAGCTGCAGCTTCTGGGCTGCAAACACAACGTCACAACGGGCTTCTGCAGATGCACCCAATACGTCCTGCTTTGGTTTCAAACGTTAAAACAGGCCAACACATTTCACATTTCTAGCAACCAAATGTGGAAATGAGCTGCTTTGCAAATGTAGGATTCTTTTTTTTTTGGTGAATAAATGTATTAGTGTGTGGTAAGCAAGGGAAAAGACGAATTACAAACACATTTAAGTCTTTGAGAGGGAAAGACGCGTAATGTGAAAACATTAGCACCTGTAAAATAAGAATAGACTCATGATGAATGGGAGGGATGAGTGCAATGAGAAAAAAACGAGGATTTGAGGGTGATGAAAACATTAGAGCAAATGGACTGATGAAAAGAGATGAAGGAGGAGGAAAGCTGCACTCTGGAGACAATCCTGTCCAATATGGGATGATGTGATAAAACAGACATGGGGGCTCGAGGAATAAAAAAATCAGGAGGATGGGGAAAGAGAGGGGGATGGAGTGATGAAAGCTCATTAGCCTACGCACAACAGTACACCGAGCCTACCCTGCTCTCCTGTTTTTATCTCACTCCATTCTCTCCCGCCTTTTGTTCTCCAGAAATATCTGAGTGGGTGGGAGAGACAGAGTGTGCGAGAAAGTTGCAGTCAGTGATGACAGAGTGAGGGGGAGCGAGTGACAGGAAGGAGCAGACTTGCAACTGTTGGACGTAATTTTTAGATTTTTATCTGGTAAACTGATCTCTCTAATCTTCCTGGAGCTGCAATCACTTTATGTCAAAAGTGCCAGTGACAAATGTACCTGCGGGACTCCCGACGGGGTTTAGAACAGGGGCCACGCCTCGTCTGTAACAGGGACCAACTAAGAAGATCAGAGGTCTGGACGTCAATGAGCTTCAGTCTCCATCGTGTTTACAGCCTTTCCCAGGCATCATCAACCTCATTTCTGTTGCTCAGAGCGACATTATCATCATAACTACCTTAAAAGACTGCCAAACAAACAGCCAGGGTTTGTTAAAAAGGTATCATGACTCAGATCAAGAGAGATCCTCCATCAGGAATGGAAATAATATTATACTGCGCGATTTGCATCGTTATCGTAAGAAAAGATCATACACAGCAAAGGAAAATAAGATTGCAGGTTATCACCTAATTTCAATTCATGAAAGCAATGAAGCTCTGCTATCTAACATAAAAACATGGAGCCTGAGATTTTATAAAGGCTCTAAGATAATATTGAGGAAGTAGCAAAGAGACATGCTTTGTTTATTGAGATATTATCATTATCCTCCAGGGTGAGGAAAATGATGACTCACTGCTCACTGAGAAACTTGATCCAGTCATACTTCTCTGCACCCGACGCACGCTGACACACAGACAGCCAGAGCTTAAGGTGTGGCCCCACGCAGTCAAGAAGCTGGCTGCTGCGAGTGCACGTGACCAGGGTCAAGGTGTGTCTGAGCACAGCAGCCCCAGCAAGGCTGATGGAGGGATGGTCGGACTGCTGGGAGCCGCCACAGGCAGCCAACAATGCTCTTAAATCCCCCACTTCAGGCTGGTTCCCTTTAAAACACACACACACACACACACACACACACACACACACACACACACACACACACACACACACACACGCTGCCCTAACAGCCCTTCAAAGACAGCTAACAATCAATAGATGAAATCTTTAGGATTAATTAGCAGCTGAACTTTGATCAGCAGTGCATCGTCCATCCATCCATCCATCCATCCATCCACCCATCCATCCATCCGTTCAGCTCACCTCTGTCAGCGGTGCACCTCGTCTGCCCTGGCGATAAAATTCCTGCAGCATAGTAAGAGAAAAAGAAAGAGCAAGAAGAAAAATAATGCAGGAAGGGAAAGACGGAGAAAAAGGGGGCAAGAGATGCAGAGAGGGGAAATAAAAGGAAAAAGAGACAGAGGTAGAGAGGGAAAGAATGGCCCAGACTGGCAGAGAGCTCTCCACAATATGAGCGGCGAGGGAGGGCGAGCGGCAGGTGTCAGTACACGCAGTTACACACAGGCAACTCTCTCTCCCTCTTCCTCCTCCTCCTCCTCCTCCTCTCTCACTCTCTGACAGCAATAACTCTCTCTCTCATCCGACTCGCTCTCTCTCCCCTCTTTCAGCTGGGGCAGACGTCCTTAACTCTTTCAAAGCCAGTGAAAACAACTGAGGTGGATGTCTCCACACATGCTGGGGTCAAACGACTCCGTCACCCCAGCTGGTACTGCCTGCTTTTTTCCAACTACTCAAACAGACACTGCAAATTGGAATTTCAGGGATTTGCAAAGGTGACTATTTCAAACAAACACAAAGCAATTTATCAGATTTGCCTCCTTTGCAGGACAAAGGAGGCAACCACATTTGACACGTCTGCTTCTAATAGATGGAGCAGACAGGAGTAACATCCATTCGGATCTGCCCATCCAGCCGCCTGGTAAATGGAATTTGTCCAAGCTTTGTTTGCTTATATTTGTTTTTCATGACCACCTGTGAATTTGTCTGTCTCCTACGCTACGCAGCTGCACCAGCATGTCAGTTTGTGCCGGTTCTTTTTGGGCTGATGCCGCAAAGCCAGTTTTTCTGTAGGAGGTGACACTTTCTAAATGAACAAAAGCCTCTTTCACAGGCGCTTGAAGACATCCCTGTTATTTTACATTTCTGTGTCAACGTCGTGGAGGTGTAATGGGGTTCCTGGTTGTTCCACCTCCAAGACGTCTTCGGTTAATGGCAACGTCTCAGTTTCTGCTTGAATCCACGTGACAAAGCTGGGACGTTTGGTCAAAGCAACGGCAAAATGGCGGATTTTGCAGCAGCTTGCAGTCTAAAGGTCAATATTTAAATTTGGGGATAATTTCTTCATGAAAGTGACAACTGAAGGGTATCGCTGTGTCTCTTCTTCCACCGATTTCAGTCAGCCGGCCAGCAGCTTTGGTCGCTGCCAATAATAAACAACAATGGTCTATTAATAAGAAGATGGAGCTGAAAGACTCTCAAATAACTTTCAAATTAGAGTCTCTGAATTCAAGGCATAAAGGACCTGTCTTTAAACAGCCATCAGCTAGCTTTCTTATTTTTTTATTTGTTTTTTTTTTAAGCATGGGTGAGTTGGAACTTTAGAACTTTAATTCAGAGATTATTCAAGCCAATCCAATGATCATTAATCATAATACTGCCACTGATTTGATGATAATAAATAATATTACAAATATGCAGGGTTACCTAAAAAAGGAAGAAGGTCCAAAATGACCTTTTTAAGTTACTTAAGGTGAACAGATGTTTCAGCGTCATGGCTATTAATATAAGTAGAGACACTGATAAAGAGAAATATCACAGAGAAATGAAAGACATCTCAAGAGGGAGCTGCAGCCTAAGAGCAGCTCACGAGCGTTTGTGCTCGTTCCTCAAATATCAGCTACCGATCGAAAAACCTCTGTAGCAAACAGGGAAGCACGTCTGCAGACGACCTTAATGAAAACCGACCTTTCCCGATTGTAATACGATAATGTACCAACACGCTTAGAAAAAGGGACCCTTCCCTCACACAATTTTGTTAAAAGTTGCATTTTTATAATTAACTTTTGGTTTTCCTCCCATGCCACTCGATTAGCATGACCTTCACAAAAGCTGCTTAATCTGAGCTGTAAAAACCATAATGGAAAATGTGGCGATGAGCCATCCTGGTACATTTTATAATCAAAAAGCATATTTGGAAGTCCTTGGAGGACATAAAATTCATGGAAGCTATATCGCCAGCAGAAATAGTAGACAAAATGTGAAGTAGATGGACACACTGAGAAAAAGTAAACAGGAGTGAGACTTCTTACGACTGACATTGTGGTCAGAGATTGCAGCAGATATCAGAACAACACTTCTTTCTGCTCGCTCCCTATCACTGCTCAAAATGCTATTCTCAGTTTTATAAAAGAGCAAAATGGCAGAGACGAAGCCACGGGACGCTGTGCTGGTTTCCATTTAAGTGTCACTATTTATGTACAGCGAATGAAATTGGAACGTTGTGAGAACAGCCGTCAAAAGCCACGACAATGTGGGTGTCGGTGGGATACCGGAGACCCTGCTGGGGGCAGTCTCGCAGCTGAAGGCAGACGGCAACATGTGTCGTGCTGATTTTAGACACGCTTCAGGTTCATAATGGCAGTCCATCCAGAAGTGGTGAAGCAAGACTCCACTCCAACCATCTTTGGTCATGGGAGCACCACCGCAATAAGAAAAAAGCCTCCAGGGGAATTTTATTTGTCACTTTATATCCATTTTAAGACGTGGCAGGAGGCTTCCTTTGTTTGAATTGTAGCTAACAAGGAAAAATAAATAAAAAATCCAGCGCTGTGTCAGCACAGGTGACGTTAATTAGGTTTTGCAGTAATTTCAGCAGCGATGGCTGCTGTGGGTGTAGCAGCAAAATGGAACTCGGCTAAATACATAATTCACAGCTGTGTGTCTATATTAATGACATCAAATGAAGACGGATAATGTGTTCGCATTCCTCTTCCTCCCATCATGCAGAAGTCGAACTACCAGCGAAGCAAGCCAAGGTTTTGAGGTCACCCTTTTCTATTAAGAAGGCAAAGAAGAGTTGGGCTGGATCCTGAAGGACTAAAAGGAGATATTTCAGTGAAGGGAGCATGGGCGGATGTGACAGGACTGGTGCATGAAGTGGTGCTGCTGAACCAGAATGATGGAGCCATAAGAGCCTCCCACACTTCCTGAGATAGAAGAGCCCCTCAGCCGACTCTCGGGGCCATCATCTGTCAGCACTCTTGACACCGTATCTGAATGCTCTTTGACCCTTGACACACTTTTTGCAACGCTGCGGTTGCTCGGAGACGAGGCCACGGGTGTCTGCTCGTGAGGTTGCTGGTGTCTGGCTCCTTTCGCCCCACCCGATCAACAGTTAGATGATCTCTGAACTTATGCAAGACAGAAAAATATTCTAGACTGTGTTGATTGGCTGGTGAGCTTCTAAACCATTGAAGAGATAGCGTCTTCCAAGCAGCAGCTCTTTATGTGGACCATCTGCACACCATGTTGTCTAGAAGGCTTTATAAAGGATAATGGGCTTTCCAGAGGGGACTGGAAAATGCACAAAACAAGCCACAGGGGAAAGAGACCAGAAGAAGAGATGAAAAATCCTGCAACACCTGACCGCTCAAGCTCTGACGGGGAAAACGGATCATGCTGGTGGAAATAAACGTCTCCAGCTCAAAGTAAACGACGCGTTACACTGACGCGCAACAAGAGTGGTCGACATCAAATTGTTGACCACGTTAGACAAAGGTCGGCACCTGTCGGCCATATTGATCCAGTGATTTACTGTGTGGTTTCCTGGCAATTTGCATAGGTCTGGAACAGCAAGGGACAGAACGCTGAGGACTGGCACTGAAAAGGGAAACACTTGCACTGCTTAATCTGAAAAGAATTGTAAGCATTTCACTGTCACTCTACATTATTATAGCTGAAATGACCTTTGTCTAATAGGCTGTTTAACATACATCCATTAATTGAAGGCAAGATCCTGATGCGTATGGAAGCAACCCAACGGAATAATAAACTAACCAGGAATGCATTGAAAATTAATCTGCATCCTGATGAACCGTTATCAGCTGAACCACAAATCATTTTCAGCAGTGTCATAATGAATGAAAACGATCTTTATCTAAGACGCTGATCTTAAAACAAATTCTATTTAATATAAAATAAAGAGCTGGTTGGACCTTCCCTCTGCAGGAGAGCGGTGCTGCTGCCTTATCAGAACCCGGTCAGCTGAAACATCCAAGTTCATTCAGGTTTTCTCCTTCTGGGTTCATTAATACAGGGAGGAAGGGAACATTCTGTGGAGCAGTAGGTGCCAATCTGTCACTTTGTGGAGATCAGCCAGACTCCACTCATGTCAAGCTTCTGCTCTTCCTGTCCTCTTCCTGTCCTCTTCCTTTGCATTGGTGAAATGAATTTCTACACAGTGCACATGTGTGGCGGACATAACCGGCAATAATATATATGTAAATGGCGATATGCTGCTCATGTTTTTTCAGTTACATGTATCAAATTACAAACTGTGCCAACCACTAAACTGATACAAATACTGCATAAATATAAAAAAAAAA
>BJFM01002872.1:150541-195097 GCA_016586285.1 Arothron firmamentum
AAAAAAAAAAAGACACCAGAAAAATAAATAAGAGCAGCCGATAAAATCACGGTGGGTGGAACCATTGATCTTTACAGAAGGACTACTTGTAACTGCACTAATGAGTTAACTCGTGGCTAAATCATCTTACACACAACACAGCACTGGAATAGCAAGAGTTGCCTGCAAATGATGATTCATGATGATGCTGAGCAGGAATAAAAGAAGCATCAAACAGCATCATAAAAAGGTGCAGCGAAATAAGAAGGGCTCAAAGCAAGCTGCTCACAGCTCCAGTCGGGGTCTGCGCTCAGAAATATTGATGTTACATGGTATTTTTCATTTTCTTCATATAAAGCAAAGTGTGGGTGGTGGAATCTAATCTTAGGAGTGAGAGAAGGGCTGCGAGGAAATAGTCACACCTACAAATGATGCGGTCTTGGAAAATCAGTAAAGAGTAATTTTAGCTCATCAGTTTTACAGACAGAAGTCGGATCAAGCTCCCTGTGTGAAGCCAACAGATAAACAAACATAATAAATAAATAAATAAATATATAGACAGCATACTGCATGTGCAACTATTTCCTGTAATTCACAGTTTCGGAGTTGGCTGATTTGAGTCAGTCTTCCTGAGCTTAAAGTGTGTTTGCTGATCTGTTGATCTCCAATTAGATTCCTCGCCACTGTGGAAAATGAGCCATCAATTATTGCGTTGTGATTAGGGGGTTCAATTTGATTCCTGTCAAACACCTTCTGTCTTACGACTCGCCAAATTGCTGGAATGACACTGAGTCTGAAGGCGGGAACGTCCCTGCTGATGGATGGAATTTACATTGTGTTGAGCTGCATAAGGCCACTGTTTTGATAAAATAAGACAACAAAACAAGTCCAAGGAGTGCCTTATTTAATCTAAAAAAAATGTCATTAAAATCAGTTAACAACAAATCTTTAGTAACTGCATTAAAGGATCAAAAAGTGCATTGAAACCAAAATCACTTCCAAATGTATTCTGATCCAGTTAAGCACTGTCTGCTGTCCACAAAGAAATGAATGCTCCTTTTGTTCTCCATTAGGTTCTGGAATTTTGATTTTCTTGTGCGAGGCCATGCAGCGCCAGGGTTCTTTATTCCATTTTTCAAGCAAGTCAACCTAAATCCCCGATCGCATTTTAACCGCTGGTGTGTGTACAGTCTATGGGAATGTGTGTAAGCTGCATCTGCTCTGCTGCCCATCTTTCACAATGCTTATTAGTCATGCAACAGCTCCCCGTCCGGATACCCAGAAACCCTTTCAACCCCATTTCTCATATTCCAATCAGCCACTGCCACAAAGTGTAATTGCAGTGTCAGCCTGCCGACGTTGTTTCAAGTCAGGAAGCAGTGACTGTGGCAAAAAGGAGATGGCAGTCTGAATTCAACCGGGAAAAACAAATGTCTTTACACACACCTAAATTTGTCAAGCTGGAAGCTTCAGAGGTTGGGACACTCACTATCTCTGCTCCCCAGACAGGGGTAGGGCGCACGTGGAATCACCACGGGCAACAGCAGCAGTGGGGCTCAAACAAAAGACCTTAACCAGCTGAAGTTATGTGTGTCTTTCCAAACAAAAGGGCTCAGTTTGTATCAGACGTCTGAACAATGCTGCGCTCGGCACAAAGTGCTTGGCCTGATGGCAGCACACAGAGGCGAATTCAATTAGCACATCTCTGAAAATCTATTTTGCATCAAAGCAGGAAATATATTGAAAATATCACTGCAAGAAAATGAAATTCTAGAATACAGCTTAAAAAAATGGTACTTTAGCAGATTATTTCCATACAAACAACATCCGGAGAAGAAAGCACCCACAAAGTCTACTTTCCTCAGACAAAACCACCCAATTCCCAGTGTGTCACAGTCCAGATAAACACATTCAGCACTGTCACAATCACAGCAGCTAATCTCTTACCTCATTTAAAAAAAACGTCACATGCTGGCTTAGCAACTTGGGGCTCATGCAAATGTCTCGAACACACATCAAGGACAGCCTGGCTCATCTGTTGTCTTCAGATTAGCGGGAGCAGTCCAGGTCAAAGCGCCGGGATGCCTGGAGCAACCCTGCACGAAACACCAATGAGGATGGCCTCATGTGGCCGTCTCACGTTTGAAGCACAGCCCAATTAAAGCAGTCCCAGTATCGGCACACAGGGGGCGCCCTCGAGACAAACCAGCCCTCTCATTTCTCGGGTTCTAGTCTGTGTCATGCAGATAAATCAGGGTTTCCCATGTCGGCGGTTCAGATGTTCCTGAAAGGGTCTGAAAGCAGCAACGAAAAAGACCACTTGTGTGTTTAATCTGCATGATGGAGTCTGTGTGTACGTCCTGTCTGTTCTCATATGCACATACACCCTTCCACACACCCTCAATAAGAAAGGTTCAAAAAGCAGAAATCTGCACATGCAAAATCAGAAAAGTCCTTGTCTAAAGGTCCCTGGTTACTTCTTGAAAAAAAAAATTGAACTAATTTAAACACTAAATTATCTCAGTAAAAAAAATCCACATGAACAAAAAGTAAAATCGACATTTTCCAACAATGTCCCCTTTCCCACACTGAAATGGGGGTATTGTTATCCCTAAGGTATAAATGTGGTGTTTATTGATCACCTTAGTTGTTTGCAGAGGCTAAAGGTTTTAAACAGAGTCAGTCAATACACATGGCAAATTAGTGTTCAGCTGTGTGATTGTTTTCATCTTTTTATGCTAGAATTGTTATTATTGATTTACTATTTATTTTACAGGCATAAGAGTCCCCCAAAGCCTCTACTACTGAAAAGTAGTTTCACCTAAGCAATTTCATTTAGGATAAATAGAATAGAATTCAGAGTAAACAGACGATGTTTGAAGCACTGAGGAACAACAAATCACTGAAGATAGACTGGACTTTGTGAAGAGGAAAGAGTGTTTTTATAGAGGTGAAACAGCCTGGGTTTGTCCTTGGAGCATCATTTTTAATCTGCCAAAGAAATTTTAAAATGATGACAAATCCACCAATTACAACCAAACCTTTCCTCAGGTTTTCATTCAATAAAACCAATCCATCAATACACAACAAGAAAAGTCTCCTCAAAACCTTAAAATGTGTTTCTGCCTGTGGCTATTCATAGAGGAATTCAAGAGATGGTGATAGAAGACTTTCAGGTGTTTTAAATCATGACAAATCAGGTTTTTGGCTGGATGAAAGTACTCAGAAGGCGCATTGTCACACTATAATAAAGATCTGAGGACCCTTGGGAGAGAGTTAGGAGTGCAGAGGTTGTCATATTGGCCTGGCAATAACCCCAAAGTTATTATAATCAAATAAATGAGCACTGTGCTGTTACAAAATGAACACTTCAACCTGTCCCCAGCCTCTCCTTTGGTTGGGGTTATCTCACACATCAACCGGCCCTGCTACTCCGAGCCAGTGCTTTATGAGGACTGAGTGACCGTAATGTGAAAGAACGAAAGGTTTCGTGTGGCTCAGGAAAAAACAGTAACAGGCTTTTAACAGCTATTTCACCTGAATGACACCATGGTCTTTGAACTGCGAAGCGTAACGGCTTTAATTTAGCAGCAGCGTGCAACAGAGGACGTGCAGAAGGTGTCATGCACTATTCATAAAATCGTCAGGATATGATATTTTTAAATATTATGCGGAATGAAACTTTTAAACAATAACTGACAACTAAGCTATTATAAATGCATACTGGCATTTATGTGACTTTTTTTTTTTTTTACATAAATGCTTAAATGGAGAATGCCAATTAATGTGGCCTTGAACTGTCTGAAATGATGCTTGACTGAGCTTCTTCTGATCTATTTTCTGCATCAAAATCTATTTTTTAAGAATGCGTTTCTTCTCTGGCGCTGCGGGTTTCCAAAAATAAACACACAGAATGAATGAACGGCTCCTGTGTGTCGATAGTCGAGTGTGTCACCGTCTGAGAAGAGACTCACCGCTGCTGCGACTCTTGCGGTTGGCCTTGCCCCCCGTCAGCAACATCTTCAAACTGTTCCTAAACATGGCTGCAGCAGATGCCCTGGACGAGACTACAGAAAAATCTGGGGGAAAAGAAGAGAGAATTGCATCTTAATGTTTTGGAGAAAGCGTCAGCTGACGTGCATTTCTAGCAGCAGACTTGAGGAGTTGAAAGCATCGTCAAAGCCAAAGAGCCCATTCTCGATTCTTGCAACTATTACCTATCAAATGGTGTTAAATGCATCACTGTGCATCAATAAAACAAATTCATAAATCTGAATTTATGAGCGTCAAACTAGTGTTTCTGCACATAATGAGCCTCAAACACCGGGGGCCTAGTGGGATGTTCCTGGTTCTGGCACTGCCTTGCTTGTACTCGTACAGAGAAGATGTGTGGGGAACAGGAAGCTGCCTCTGCTAGTGGCCAAGAGCCGGTTGACATAGTAACACCTGTTGCCACGATACTAAAGCAAACTGTGAGGTTTACAATAGCGTTGATTAAGATTAAATGGCAGGCAGGTCAAAGAATCCCAGACAACACATTTCTGGCTTCAGTGAGGACAAAAGGCCTGGATGATGCAGCAACGCGAGCCCCTGCTGTCCAAGGGCAGCAGAAGCTGAGACGTGAGCAGATCGAGCGTTTAAATCGTCAGGGTAGAAGACATTTAATCAGATTTAAAACCACATTTCAGGTCAAGGCGATGCTGACGGCTGAATATTTGCAAGATGACGTCTTCACTGCCTACAAAGCTTGCGGGTGTAGTTGATGCAGCCGGAGGAAAATCTGGACGGTATTTCACTAGTTGTTGGAAAGAGAAATGCTGCGAAAGCCATCATTAATTACTAAAATCGATTGTTAATCATTGAAGTTCAGAATGAATAAGCTGATGATGTGCAGAGAGAGAAGCCAGTAAGTGAAGTTAAGTATTGACTAGGATACTGTATTGATCCAAACTAATAAAGTAGGAACCCACCACCATGAGCATTAAAAGGCTGGATCTTCCCAGGGCTCCAGGAATCTGTGCATGGTCCTGTATGTTAATTAAACATTTTCAAAATCAGATTCTACAGCACTATTTTAGACTATTGCACAGCAAACTGAAAGAAAAGGGGATGTTTGGAAGTCTGTAGAAAAAGACTCAAGCTGGCTGAAACCCTTTGAGGAGGACAGAGACTAAATGTGACGATGAAAATTGCATAAAATAAGCACATTGTGTCAGTTTTAGAAGTCCAAGGTCACATCACAACAGGTCTTTTGCTTGGATGATATACAAGATGCTCTATAGGGCACCATGAAGTGGAGGATTTAGTACAAAAACGGATTTACAGCCAGCAGATAAGGACTTAAACCAAAAGACTGTCTTAATTATATTGAGCGGCTTGCTTTATTCCGCTAATTCCTCCCCTCAATCTCCCCACCCTCCGACCCCCGTTGTACACATATCTCTTCTGCCTGCAAAAAAAGCACAGCAGCAGATGTTCTCCATTAAATGATTCAGCAAAAAACCAACATATGAGCCCCAGCTGAGGACCCAAACAATAAAAAGCAGGGAGACATGGAAAAGACCCCCCCCCCCCCCCCAACCCCCGCTCCCCACGCTTTAAACAATGTTTTGCACAGTCCCTGCTGACCTTGAAAAAGATCCACAGCAACACATGGAAAACGGTGTTTAAGGAAACACATGACTGCAAACACTCAGGTGGGAGCATAAAACAGAGCCATTAATGTTTTTTGTTTTCTTTATTATTTTTTGTGCAACATCAACAGGGGCGGGTCTGTAAAGCTTGAGTGGAACTACGTCAAAAACAACGTCTCCATCAAGGCTGTCGCGTCATTTTTACCATTTTGTTATTTGACATAAGCTCAGTGTGTATCTTATAATTGTAATGCTCATAAAAAGATATCCCAGCTGGCCTTCCTTAAACGGATCAGCAGTAGTAATTGTATTTGTCCTTGTCTGCAGAGTCATGCAGCCATTTTTGGGTTCACTCAATCAAAAATGGCAAAAATGGGTCCTGATCCAAATCCTTAAGGAAAGAGTGACATTTATCCATGTAAAGTTTGTCTCTGATCCTGAAATAATTGTTCTCTGCTGAAGGGAAATGAGTCCTGGGGCTGCATGAAGAGCCTCCAATCAGTCAAAATCAAACATGGCACCAAATTCTGATGTCACCATCTTGGCAACTGAGGCGAGGCAGTGTGTTAATAGGCATTAGGAATTCACTTAACAATCCACCAAACAGGAGAGGGCTCCAAACGCAGCGTGCTGCTTTATAATCCAAGAAGGAAACTGGCTTTCTATCAACAAATGACAACTTGTGTTCTGGTTCCCAGGTTGAGATTAGTGCTGGCAGGCCACATTCTGGTTGACCCAACAGACACGTTTCCAAACTAAGTCCTTCATTAGGTTGCATATCTGAGGATTAGGTAGGTTATCGGTGTGTGTGTGTGTGTGTGTGTTTTTGTTGAGAATACTTCACATAGGGGCTGCTTGTAATGGTTGGAAGTGCAACATTCCTTTATTTCAAGAAGCAGGTTAGCAGCCCCCACTGAGAGCTCCACAATTACTTACAATATAACCATGTCTACACATTTAATATTCTCATCAGTGACGCAACATTTCAGATCCAACTTGGGCCAATTGTGAAGAGTATCTGGACCAATGGAAAGATGGAGCACAGAGTTTAAAATAGCAGAAAATTCAAATACTTGTGAAGTATCAAAAAATGGTCAAAGAGTAGGTGAACAATTACGTTCCACCACTGCACCCATGACAGAACACTCCGGTGAACTTCTGATGGATGGACTGGAAACTCTCCGATGTGGGACGTCACCAGTTAATAGGCAGATTAATCACCGCCGTCGCTCCAGCTGCTTCACGCTGTGATGACACAACTGATCGCTCCACCGAGTGGAGGGAGAGATGAAACGCATTAGTCACCGCAAAAGCAGCGGCGCCGCTTCACGGTGGTTGAGCGATGACACATGCCAAGTGTGATTTGCTCGCAGGAGATTTTTACAACGCGAGCGCACCGATTCCGGACACTCGCTTTTCGTTATCATCACCCAAGAAAAGTAGCGTGATTGAAGCAAAACCGAATACATGTGTAATCAAAACGCATTAATGGCACGTTAATAAATGCAGAAATTCAGTCATGACACCAATCAACAGATCTTTAAAGGAGCAGAGCTGGTGGATGAGCAAACTTCTGCACCATCAGGTGGAGCTAGGTTGTGTTTATGGCTGTAAAAAAGAAAGCCAGAAGCTGAAATGTCCCTCAGATTTACTAATTCGCTAATCAGCGGCCAATCACAATGTAATCTGGATGGATGCCTGGACAGGACAAGAAGGGCCAAGGAGTGTGCAGGAAGCTGCTTAAGACGTTTTTATTTTTCCTAGTGTTAGTTTACTTTGGACTCTTTAGACTTGTTATTGCACCATTTAATACATGTCACTTTGCTTCTGCTCTAAATGCAGGATTTCCCCGTTGTGGGACCAATAAAGTTTTAGCTTATCTTTTATTGTGCTTTTTTTTAATTTTGTGAGAGATACTGCACATTCTAAATCTACAATTCTAACAGTGTCTGAACTGGTGATTTGTATAGCTATCAGATTCAGTAAGTGTGGTGCAATATGTCAAGTTTGTACACTCTTTCAGTCAAATTAATTCCCAAATATATCCATAAATCCTCACAGAACTGTAATAAGGGGTGGGTTGAGGGAGCACTTTCTTCTCCCCTCATTGATATTAATCATCCAGCCTTTGTGGGACAAGATGTAGACAAAGGTAGGAGAGCCTTAGACGGCAGCAGGTCACTTATTTGCATGCACAGACATCTCCAGCGACTCCGTCAAGGCCGTGCAAGAACATCTCCGCACAACATCACCTCGGTATGAATTATGAGCCGGGAGCATCTTATTATGCCTGTTCAGGTTTGCCCGGAGGCCAGGAGACATTCTGTGGTTACAATACTAAATCAAATTCACAAAGACTCACGATTTTAGAAGTAGGTGCTGCCGCTGAGGAAGAAACACAGAGGACTGCAGAGTCTAGACCGATAAATCTTTTCTTACATGCATAACAGGGAGTTAATCAGGCAAAGCTGGAGCAGTTTACTAACTGCCAGAGCAGAAAATAGGGGAAGAATGTTGCCATCTACTTGTAGGAGGCAATCAATGTATGCAATCTTAGAAAATAGGATATTGAGTAGGCAAGTAAGCACACGTGGACTGACAGGGTCGCCGTAGCAAGATAACTAAGCACTCAGAAATCTAGCACACACACACACAGCTAAGGCAGCGTTTCATCTGAGGGTGTATGCACACACACACACATCTCTCGTTCCCACTCTCTCTGACCCTGTGTACCGGCCTTTATGAAGGGAAGCCAAGACGCAGCATGCACTCACAGATAATGTGCGTAAGCGGATGCAGGCCTTCTCGGGCTTTTCCACAGCTTGGCCATAATGCTCCTCCACCATGTGAGGAAGCACTTAAAGGCACATTCACCAGCTCGTGATGAGCTTCTATTATCTGGCGCGCCAAAAAAGCAGCACTCTTGTTTGTTCTGATGAAATATTGACGCATACTGGTCATTTCTAAAAGGGATTGCAGAAAGGCTGCGTAAAGGTTTCAAAAATGGAGCAGTGGACTTGTCCCAAATATTTCACTGCTTTAAACGCCTCAGTCATTAGACCTTCTAATGAGAAGATAAAGTACTACCTTACCTTCTCCTTGTGTGTTTTAAACCTCCCTATAAGATGAAATAAATGTTTAAATTACAAAGCTCCCTCCAGATTTTCTATGTTAAAAATACAATAAATCGAGCAGGGGCAGGTGCTCTGAGCCTTGACTGAAAAGCACCATTAATTAGAGCTTTCTTTCCAATCAATAAACTATCCTTTAATGGGGTCGGTGATGGCAAAGGCCAGTTTTGCAGGGCATCCAATAGCATCCATCTCAGATTACCACCGGCCTTCAAATTAGAGCCTAGTGGGAGGAAACCACACAGACATACTCATGGAATTAGCAAGAAGGCATGTTCCCCATGGGAGCGCTGTTACTGTGATTACCTGAAACACAGACCTATAGCAGCTGGGGAAGAGCTGCGGAAGAAACATCACTATCATAACATTCCATAATATTAGATCCAATCGCTCAACAAATATCAATGAACTACGAAATAAGCTAAAGTAACAATGACGCCTTTAAGAGCTTCTTCTTTTAGATGGTTGTAAGAGGCAAAGGTTTTTCATCTCTCGTGAGATTAGACAGAATCAAAATTAATTATTTAACAATCAAGAATAACAAGAAGCCACTGGAGAAAAACAGTCAGCGGGATAACTGCAACATTTACGAGAGGAGGACGTTACGTTTGCAGTTTGTGGAAGCAGTGTTACGTTAATAAATGATACTAACAAATCTACAAACAAAAAGGTGGCTGAGGCATCTTCGGAGTCAGCTTGATAATAAAAGAATAAATCTCTGAACAACCAAAGCATAATGAGTAGCTACAAACTCAACAGCCGGTAAATGACAGATGAAACTCGCCCTGGGAATAGATTTCTTGGAGCAATTACAGAGGAACTGGACGAGACTGAGCTGGAACATGAATGTCAGACTGTTATCAAAGCAGAGCAGTGGCAGAGGAAAGCTTTGCTTGCCAGTAGTTACTCATGCAGTCCACTGATTCCCCTCAACTTACTTCAACTTGCTTTTAGAGTTCAGGGAAAACCGTTAGCAGAGTCACAGGTAGAACCGTTCCCTCGAATAAAGAACTGCATGGAGGCAGAGGTTTTCCTGCTTTTCGTCCCACGGCTCAGCGCTAGACACGAATAAATCAGTTTGAGAAAGTTCAGGGGAGCAAGCTTCCATAAATCACCCAGATATCAATAACAGGAGGTGTCAGGTCGAGCTTCTCCAGGTGGCAGTTCCACCAGGTGATCTAGAAAACATTTAGGGTTGCCAGTTTTACTCCTGCCAAGGAGAAGATTATTTATTAACCTAGATTAATGGCACTGGGCCTGCGCACATCAGCAGACGGCAGGAACAGTTGCATCCTGATGGGGAATCAAAACATCACCATGCAACTAATTATTAGAATAACACCATAAACAATAGTTTGTGGGGTGTAATAACTCATGTTATCGATTCAATGCTAATCAAATTTGTGTATTTTTATATAACAATAGATACTCAAAACTTCTAATTATTTGACTGAACAGTACTTTACAGAATAGAATAGAATAGAATAGAATAGAATAGAATAGAATAGAATAGAATAGAATAGAATAGAATATCCATGTTTTAGATTTTCAAGGTGTGTCTGTTGCCCAGCTAATAGATGATTTAACAGTATGGGACACAAAAAGCCAACTTTTCTCAACACCTGGCAGCAACACCAAAGGGTTATTCTTTGGTGCGTCCCTGCCTTCGACGGTGCACAACTATGAGAATATCTTGTTGCTTCTAGAGCACAATGCCAGAGTTAAAGAACTCACCCAACATCTGCTGAAAATAAGCAGTTGCCTCAATAATACACTCGTTTGCCACAACGGCACCACTGCTTCAGTGGGTGCAGGCAAAGCTTCTATTCATCCATACCTTCAACCACCAGCTGTCATGGCGGAAAATGAATATGGGCTCCTTTAAATAACTCCTCCAGCTTTGCGGTGTGCTGCTGTCACACGCTGAAATCCAGTGATTCACTCACTCCTCATCGACACTTGAGCTCTCGTCTAAGCCTAAAGTCATCGCGCCATCTGCAACCTCAAGCCCTGGGAGTCCAACGCTAAGGAGCAAGGAAGACATTTGCTGCAGGTGTCAGCTTACCAGAGTCACACACTCGCATAAAATACGTCATTTCCACAAGCTTGAACGTATCTAAAGTTTCATAACGCCTTTATGCAAGTAGGGGCCATCAGTGGGTCTGAGTTCATGTGCTCCTTTGTACTGCGGCAAAGTTGGAATTAATTTGCTTCTTCACGCCGACGTTGCCCACGTATATCCGAGTAAATGATGTGATGTGGTTATGTCATCTCCCCGTGGGGGACAGACGTCCGCCTACGCAGGCCAACTGGCACACACCTTCATTAGCCAACCTGTGACCAGTTTAAAGCAGCTCCGGCCGCTCTCTCACATCCGTTCAGAATTATTCAAAGGAAAATGACTGCAGTAAAATGTCAGCCTTAATCACAGTCTACTAGAGCCAAACGAAGGTGGGCGTAGTTCATTGTTCCTTTATTTTCCCCGTGTTTGTTTTAGTGGGTGTCTGGCCAAACCCAAATAATGGGATAAAATAGCATGAGTGGGGTCGTCAGGTGAGGAAATATCCCCTAGCCAGGCCATGGAGGGAAATTAATCAACAACATGCGCAAACACAATTTAGTCTCAAAGAGATGGATGGACCTTTTGTTTTTTTAAAAAGTTCAGTTCAGCCTTCCTTTGCAACCTTTCCAGAAAAACACATTTGTCAGTGATTAATAAAGAAGTATTTTTCCCTGCAGACACGAAAACAACAGAAGCTGAGCACTGATGTTAATATGTTGTGAATGTACTACTTTGACGCTCCCTCCCTGTTATTTGGCCACCGCTGTGAACAACAAGGCACATCTGAGAATGAATGCGCTGTAAAGCTGGTCACGGCGGAGGTATTTGGAGTTTTTCTGGTGTCGTGAATTCAAGTAAAAGCAAAGAATGTCAGACAACACCCACACACAGAAAATAACAAGGAATAGTCAGGAAGAAGTCAGGTGTCAATAAGGTCAAAAGAAATCTGAGAAACAGCAGGAGCTGAGAGAAGGCATCAGGGATCTGGGTAGTGATCGGCGCGCTCGGGGCCGTGATCCCCAAGCTGAGCAATTGGCCCAGCAGATCCCTGGAACAACATCTGAGGTCTCTGCAGGAGACTACAGTGATGGGAACAGCTCCCACCCAGACATCTGGGAGAGGACCTGGAGCTTCCAGGAAACGGGACGCAGATAAATCATCAGATAACTGCAGCCTGACAGAAAGAGTACACAGGAGAAGAAATAGCTGCTGGGCTTTTCTATTTGTGAGGCAAATCTGATGATGCGACGTTAGCTCAATTATTCTTCCCTGGCTGCCACGGAAGGGACTATTCTTATTACTCTGCCATTTTCGCAACATATGAAGCTAAATGATGCTGGGAAAGGTCAAACAGTAAATATTGTGCACCCAGAGACCGGTGCCTGAACGCAACAGTTCGATTACCGTAGTTTTACCAACTCTGTTCCGGTCCTCCCTCCCTCCCTCCCTCGCTCCCTTCTTCATCCACAGACCTAAGTGCTACACCTGCTGGCCGTTTGGAAGTGCTGCTCCACAGACCTAGCAGACATCAGGGGTTCTAGAAAAGATAAGATCGATCTGAAGAGAGTGCAGCTTGCGGCCTCCCGTCCCTGCGGCTGTTTTGTGACACTGACATGCCTGTCATGTAGCATGTCGAAGACACGGAAAAAAAACCCACTGCTGCTGAAATCCTCTTAGAGCTTCTGCTACGCCTCCGGCAGCCTGACCCTGTTCATGCAGACGTGAGCTTCGGGAAGAAGGGTTGAGTTTTTGACAGGCTGCTTAAAGGGCCAAGGAGAGTCATGACATAAGGAGGGAAGGTCGTTCTGCACATGTCAGATAATTAAGGATGACAAGTGTACTTTTGCTTTCGCAGAGTCACTTTAAAATCAGCCAGTCTCCAGTCTAGACAGGGGATGAAATTAAATTCTCAGATATAAAAAAAAAGGCTTCCGCAGTATCTCCTCATTTCCTTCACTTCTCTTCTTTAGGGCACTCAGTGGCAATTAGTGGGCTCAGATTTTATTCTCTGGGATCACTATTGCAGACAAAAGTTCACAGCTCAGGTTGGGATCTAAAAGAGAATTACAGCACCCATAAAAAGTATTTAAATCCTACTGCTTTTAATATCGTTTTAGGACATTAAATCACAGAGAGGTGTAAATTTAATCAGGCTGATTAAAAGTTAGGTTTGACCTCCAAAGTGCGCCGGGTGTGTCATGTTAAAATCTCACGCGCCAAGGCAGAGATTTGATGTGTGAAAGCTTCATTGTAATGTCTTTATTGTGTTTATAAGAGAACATTACTGTACTGTGTTATATACAAGTAATGACTGTATTATATACAAGTAATGACTGTATTATATACAAGTAATGACTGTATTATATACAAGTAATGAGTCAGATTCTGCAGCTTAATATCAGAGCAACTCACAAACTTTAAAACTTTGCTTTCTCTCTATGCTTTTATTGCTAATCAAGGTAAAACCTGGAACTGAAGAGGACCTATTTTATTAGTTTAAGTGCAGCTTTGGCCATTGCTGTGCCTGAACATTTTGCATTTTTTCCTTCTTTAGTTACTAAAATGTACCTGGAAGATACAAGGTTAGATCTGAGTGTGCAACTAGAGTTGTTAAGGGTTTTTTTTGTTTTGTTTTCCTCCAGTTGCACACAGAGATCTAACCTTGGATAACTATGACCTGGATGTATGAGAACTTACACAGACGTATCTGGAACTAGAAATCCATTCTCAAAAGATACCAACTAAAATCCAGACTTTAAATGACACATACGGTGTTGCACAATGGCAACGCCGTCATAGGAGTCACACAAGTGCTCCGGCCCAGATGCTACATGAACCTGAAAACACGTTTCACCCAGAAATGGGACTCCAGCCGCTGTGCCTGATGTGACATCAGTCAGCTGAGCCCCAACTTGGTTAAAACTCCCACATCGATCGATGTCCACATTACAGCTGCAGCAGACGCAATACAAAGTAAATCCTCCTGAATTACATTTATCGTAACAACAAGAACTAAAAAACAAGAATTAAATTATTATTAGGGTATAAATTCATGTTTAAGCTGCAATTTATTACCGTGAACAAATGCAACAGAACCTGGACATGAGGCATTTTGCTTCTCCTCCACACAAGAATTTTTGCTTTGGCAAATACTGGCTTTTTAATTTTTTTTAGATCTTCATATAGTTTTTACGTGGTGGATTTGTGTAGGCTGACAAGAGATTAGTCATATTCCCTTGAGAGCTTGAGAAGAACAGTTCAGCTGAATTGCACAACACCTGCATTGAAATATCACTGAAGAATAACACTTTTGTTTTAGCTGCACACGCCTGGACAGACACATGAAAACATGCTATTGAACAGTTATTTGTGCTATATACAGTATATATTTTCAGGCAGATATTCTGTGTGGGTGTATACACACACACACACACACAGCCTGACTACACTGAGGCCTGGGTAGAGCCCACAGCACATTCGTATCTAGGTGCAGTGGCGCCACTGCTGTATTTGCTCGCCCTTGGCTCTTGTAAATCAAGACCAGACGAGTGAACAATAGGCTTAACGTGGCTGCTAAGTGAAGTGAAACCATAAGGGTATTCTTGTGTTGCTGTCTTTCATAAACTTTGAGGGTTATAAAAGTTCTCATCTGAAATGAACTTCAGAAGGGCACTCGAGCGGAGACACTGGAGCTGTGTGAGATAAAACTCCAACCACACATTTGGAGCAGAAATATGGTGTTCCACATGAGCACTGCGGACTTCAACCGGAAAATAAGACTCCAGCCTATGGTTTTAGCACTTTTTTTGCTATCATGCTGACTGTTACATCCATGACAGTCACGGATTCAGAATCAGCTGGTTCTTTTATCATTAATATTATTGATTATATCTACATGCCTGGAAACTGAAACGCTATAGCTAGATAAAGTAAAGGAACAGAAGTTGCCAAGTTTTAACTGCAACTCATTGTGGCTAATAGAAACTGATGCTAATAGATCATGCCAAGAAATTAAATCAAGCTAGCTGAAGCAGCAAACTGTAACTGACCAAAACTATTCATAGTTATTCAAGTATATTTTCTGCCATGTGTCCATTCATAAGAGTCCCACTAAAACAAGTGTATGCTTGGATTTATGTCAAACATCTTGTGTGCATGGACACATGTTGACCACGTTTGTCTTAAAATTGACCTGTTCTTTTCTTCCACTCTTGCAACGAAGGTACAAATTCCTCTCAGAGGTTCACATGTTGCTTTTAGTGCCTTTGATATCACGAAAAACCACAAGACCTTCAGCAGGTGGATACAGTTTCCAAACCACGGGACAGGAATAGAACTGATCAATAAGGTTCTGTCATCCATACAGACCAGGTGCAGAGCGTAGGTGGTGTATTGGCGGCTTGGCTATGTCAAAATAATACCCATAATGACATTTGGTGGCGACCAAATGAGATTTTGCTCAACCTGGTCTTTATAAAGAAGTTAGAAATTCCATGTGAGAAAGGTACCCGCCGAGAACCCCCCGTCTTCTGCTCATGTCACCAGAAATTAGACAGGTATAAGAATGTACTTGAACCAGACTTGCCGACAGAATCATCTTTCTCCCTGAATGATGTATTGTTACGAGCCCGTATTACCATGTAAATCACCAGATTCGCTCGGTGAAGAACTTATTGTTCCCCGAGGATTAACATCACCTCTCCAATTTCCTTTTAGCTCATCCAAAGACAGTTTCCAGGGGAGATGTGAATGCCTTTAGCTACAAAGAACCTGATTTAAGACTGAGCACCTGACAGGTTTCAGGAACATGTGTCATTTGTAAAAACGGTCTTGCTTTGGGGGCTCCGGAAGAATCTTAGATCCATCCACAACGCTAATATTCCATTAACAATTGGTCACCCGCCTTAAATGTCAGTCACGTGAATCGTGGTATAAATAAAACTGTCTTTTTACCCAGACTCACTATTTATTCCAGAGACAGTGCTACAATAACACAAGAGAAGACAGCAGTGTGACTTACAAGGGCAATGATACCTTCAGGGTAGCTATTTGTGGCTGTGAACCTGGCTCTGAGGAGATGGAAGCTGTGTGGGCGGGAGAGGAAAAACATCTGAAAATGCTGCTCACCCACTTCCACCACCAGACCGCTGTCAGTTTGGACATACATTTGACTGAAAGCACAGATGGGACGGTGGGAAGTGGAGGCCCAATTAGACTGTTAGCTCGCCAATGACCTCTGCGAGCAACTGATGACCCCCAGTAAAATCTCTGAAAGTGGAGCCATTGTCAGCGCATGTGTCAATCCCGTGGCCCGGGCGCTGATATGAGGGAAGTGATTGGAACCCCCCCACAAGAGAAGAGCTTCCTTTACGCTTCACAACAATGTGTCACAGTAGCTTTTAATTGAAAGATACTTATCATAAGTCATTTAATTAAAAGCCTTTTCACTGTTTTATGCCACATCGCTATAATTTGCCCTTTGTTATGATGAGTAATCCGAGCGCTCATTTGATGAGGCTGTAAATACTTTGAGGTATACACAAAAGAAATTTAATTATTCTTTTATCTCACAGTCTGGTCCCAATTAATTTCCCTTAAAGCAGATGTGTGCCTGCAAATAATGTCACATTTTTTTGAATCAGAAACTAAACATTGTCATTTGTTTTTAAATAGTTGTTTTAAAAACTGTTATTATCACGTACATGTACAGTACACCAGTGATGTGACTCTACTGATGTACGTGCTGTGATGGTTGTTTTCTCAAACAAGATGAAGGTACATGATGCTGATCTTCAGTCAGGATAAAGATGATCAGGTGGAAACGCAGGATCATTTACCTGCCTGGTCAACCAGCCGATCAGGAGATATGTGAGGCCTGTAAGGCTTCCTGGGTGTAAATAACACACAAACAGGGAGGCTTTAAGGGACCTGGATGCAGGAAGGAAAGAGAATTAACAAAGAGAAAACCGGGGCTTGATTTGTCGGTTTAAGGTTTTAAAGGCATGAAGTAGCAGTGAACGCTGTAGGTCCATTTTATATATAATTATCATCCCTGTCTGTTGTTACTACAGTCATTTGCAGGAATTTCAGCATGTAACCATGAATAGATGCCACACAATCAGTACAGAACTCTGGTATTATTTTATCTTTCCTTTCATTCACATCTCTATAAGGATGAGGAAGCAGATCAACCAATTAAAACAGGACTACGGTCTCATTTAAATGGCTGTTTCATTACTGGAGTTTAAAAGGGGAAGCCTGACATTCACTTTATTTGCAAAATAACCATCAGAAGTGAACAAACACGAGTGTTGAGCCAAAATCAGCCCATTTTGTCTAAATCTTAATGTCACATTAATTCAAGCCACCATAAGTGTTGTTTTTCTCAAGGCGTAAGTGGCATTAAAGGGATTGCTATCAAGTCTTTAGAAGAGAAGAATGACCTGTTGAGGATCCCAACAAAAGCTAATGGTTCAATTTATACCATCAATCAATACTTAAATGGACAAATTAACAGTCTAATCATCGTGTATTCTGATAACCAATTCATTTGTTAAATTTTAGGTGAAGAATCTTAATCAAAACAGAAATAAAATATTCCCCTATTTCATCAAATATTTGCTGTGGCTTTATGAAGACAACCCTTTCCCACAAACCACACTCTTCCAACTCTTTATGTTTATTAATGCATTAAATTTGGGGGGAGGGGAGACAGCTGTTAGCTGGCCCAGCTGTCAATGACGGCTGGCACACATGAAAGCGAAGGAGTGGATTTTGAACAAACCCATGCATTACTGATTCCCAAAAGAATTCCTACAAAATCCCAGATGACTGCCGGATGTCTGTGTTTACCTCCACATCTGTAGCATATTTGTAATTCCATTAATTAAGATAAACACCCTGATAGAGAGGAAATAGAAAAAGACGAGACTCAATCATAGACAGTAGTAATAAACACTTTTCTATCTTCCACCTTAGCAAGTCCATTTGCAGCCAGAGGCCCTCCGGGGTTTGGCTGCATTACATCCAAACACAATCCAGCCCAAAGCACCATAAACTGAGGCAGGTTATGGCCCAGAGCAGATAATGACTGACTAGCTGAAAATGCACTCTGAACTTAATTTAAGAGAGGATTGGAAGAAGAAATAGGTACGCTTTCACACAATTAAAATGCATTCTATGCTATTTATGATAAAACTGTGCGTCTTTAGGAATAATTAACTGTTATCGTAGATATTGTTATACAGAATAGGTGACATTTTCCGTCTTCCTAAAAATACATCCATAACCCAAATGACAGGACAAATATAGAACTCCACCATGTTGGTTCTCATTCATCCAGGTCATATTAATCCATGAAGCTCTAGCAAAGAGTCGACTGGACTGTTAAGTGTGAATGGCTGTTTACCTGTTTGGGGAGAGTCCTCAGCACCGTGTTCTAGGTGGATGAAAGGTCATGCCTCAGGCTTCCACCGCTGTTCAGGGATGGTTGTTCCAGCCGGACAAAGATGGCTCCTTTTACTCCCCATTTAAACCATCTGTCTTCTCTGGCTAAAGCTTTTATGTGGCTGAGTGACCTTTGTCCTTGAGGGACAGGTGAACAGCTGATTCCTGTCCAGACTAGTTGGCTCTTCTGTGTTGAGCCACGTGCGTGCAGAGCGGTTGTTTTGCTTCTCCAGTGAACAGGTCGGTGATTCTTCACTGCACTGGAGCACATACTGAAGAAGCCTTCGGGATAAGAGGCCAAACATCTTCCAGTTGCTTCCAACAGTCCAATTGACTCTTCGCTAGACCTTTATGGATACAGACCTCCTCAATGTCAAGCAGTTAAAACTTGGCAATGTTTTTTGTATAATTTACTATATTTGGCAGCTTGAGTCTCCATTTCGAGCCAATGTTGCTTCCTCAAACCACCGACTCCAGCAATAATCAATACATCCAGCTTCAGAGCCTAGAGCTGGAAAAATTAGACTGAGCAGCATGACAATTAGAGCAGCAAGAGGCTATTATGCACCAGCTAGAAGACTGTCAAGAGTTTCTTTCGAAACCCGTAAGGGGGTGCATTAACACAGCAAGTTAAAAGTTGTTGTACTTTTGCAGCTCTGCTGCTGCTATTCATCCTGGATCCCACTGTGCTCGGCGCAGTGACCAGAACAAAATCCCGTGGTGGCATCCCACTTCAAATCCCAACAGTGTTCAAAGGAATGCATGACTAAGCCTGAGGTAGCCCTGCTAGGAATTGAGGCCACATCACTGTGGGTGAGAGTTCTAACTGTGTTTGAAATGCCTGCACAAGACGGAGGTTCCACATGCAGGTCATTCCTCTCTCTTCATCCAACAGTCTTTAAAGCGTTAATAGATTGTAGGGTGTGGCTTCCATTTTAGTAATAATGTGCCCCCACCAAACCTGATGGTGCAAGTTTTTGTGTCCATTCCAGAAACTTGGAAAAACAAACTTTCTTTCAATCTCAACACTTTTGACTGCATGTCAAAACACAGCCCAAAAAAAAGGAAGCTAGCCTAGCATACAAGGATCAGTAAGACTCTGCAAACACTAAAGCAGAAGCATGAGGCCAGGAAGGACAACACACCCACAACTCAAACAGGATTCAGCATCTCGCCTGTGAACGGGATTTTGTCACAACTGGCTGTCAGTGTTGGCATCTGCGGGTTTAAGCATGTCAGATTTGACACGGTTCCCCTCCAGCAGCTGGGGGCTGTTGCTAACCACCCACACACCTCGCTGGGGAGCAACATTTCCCTCTGATCCCCTTCAACGACCTGACAACACTGATCACGCTCATTAATGTTGCCTCCAGCACCAGAACCCTGAAGCATCCGACCAGTGCAGGCGTGAGTGACCAACAGTCGGATGAAGGTATCAGAAACCTGATGCGTCAGTGATGTGTAGACTTTGTTTAGACACGGTGGGAACACGAGTGATTAGAACACTAATGGGCGGCCATAATAGACGCACGAGTGCACCCAGGACACAGTTGACACTCGATCATCTGGCCCGTGTTCAGAGGTGCACTAGCCTCATTAAAAACACTCTGATCACGTGAGCTAAACATCTGTGCATCTCCCCTGCTTCAGTAATGGCAGCTAATCAAGCTAGCAACACGGAAAAGCAAATATAATATAATATCCTAAGTCTTCATTATCAAACAGGTATTTACACAGAGTGCAAAGTTCATCCAACACCAGAAGGCAACAGGGCATCACATTTTGTCACATGTACACTTTGATACCTTAAAACAAGAACATTAAACGCCCGAAGACGCTGTCATGTTTCTGCATCCTCACACCAGTGACCAACACAGGAGCCCTGCCATGTCACATGCACACCGCTGCACGCCAGAGGGGACAAGGCCGCCTTCTGTTGCTCCAGGAAATTAGCGAAGCATCTCTGAACTTATGTCCAAGAAAATACTACAAGTGTTTTGTCAGAGAGGCAAACGGGAAGGAAAATTAAAGATTTATGGATATAAACCCAATTCGCAGCTCAAACAAAACAAATTCCTCCCTCACTCTCTGAAATGTCAGCGCTGAAGACCTTTGAACCAGTTTATGCTGTAATTATAATTTATGCCACCTCTGAAGTGAAGGTCACAAACTGTGTCTCTATTGTGTAGCAGCAAATTTGTGCCAGTGGAATCTCAGATGAAGAAAAGAGCCAGTGTCATGTGTTCAGAGGGGATTTCAGTCAAACAAACCAAAAAAAAAAAAAGAAAGTTCACCCTCTGCAAGCATCAGCTTTCGAGCTGTTTGCCTCCTTTTCAGAGAGAATGTTTAATGGGTCAGCCCCTATACTCCAGTTTTGGAGCTTCATACGTGTAAGCCAGCAACCCACGAAACGCATTCTAACAGATCAGATGTGCTTGGATGGAGAAACATGATTAAAAGACTAAAAAGGATGTTTAGGTAGAACGTATGTGGATAACAGTGTTAAATGAGACTGCAGGCATCCTCTGGCGCCTCACCCAACCAAATCTTCCAGCCTTCATCCAGCAGCAGCAGAAGACCCCACCCTGAAGAAAAGTTCTTATGAAATAACTCTGGATCTATTTCAGAACTAAACAACAATTTCATGGCTGGCCGGTCTCAGAGTAATTACAGATGGCCCCAGGCCAGCACATCGATCAGCACTTGGGACATTTCTTAGAAATAAGCCTTTTTTTTCCTGACAGACAGCTTCTTCTTGAGGAGAAGGCGGCACCTTTGTGGAAAAAAGTTCCCAAGAAAAGAGTTTGTCTCCTGATGATAATTTTACTTTGACTGCATTCCACTTTTCACTCCCTGAAAATTCTCTGATTATATAAGCTCAAACTTTTTATCCTCCAGGGTGAACCTTTAGTTTGTGGTTTGTTAGAAGAGTTGCTGAGCCCTCACAGTTATATTTAGCCATTTTATTGAATAATAAACAACTGGAAGATTATTCTCAGAGATAGCGGAAGCTTTATTCTTAGCGTCACATGCAGCACCAGCAGAGTGACGCATTACAGTTTTGTGTTATCACTTTAAGAAAAATCATTACTAAATCATTCTAGAGTGTTGACACGAGTACACTTCCTCAAAGACAGATGAATAAAAGATAAAGATAATTCAGGTTTGAGAGCCTTTCAGAAAAGCAAAAGTGAAATCATTTAGGTGTACTGGTGTATTTGCATGCCTACAAAAAGAAGGAGATGTGCTTCTGTTTGGATAATGACCCTTCGGATGATGAGTCTCAGGAGACAAAACCTTGAAAAACTTTTATCACAGCGATGTGAGCGCTGTAAAGTTGGAGAGATGACTCACCATGAGCAGCCGGAGCTCAGGCCTTCACATCCACCTCTGACGGCAGCGAGGTGCTACATTTCGTCAGGCTGAGCCTGGCTAACTTTCTCGCTCCAGAGGGGGAAGCCGACGGATCTCTACAAAGACAACCACAGCGACAAACAAGAAAAGATTAGCTCGAGACAAGTGGCCGGAAGAGCCCGACTGTGACGCACAACAGATGAGCGTCTGGCTGGGTGACGCAGCGAACTCCAGACACGGTTGATCTCTATTTCCCCACAAAGAAAAAGAACGATGTCCACAAGAGTCTGGAGTATGGACAGGGGCCGCTTGTCAACGGGCAGACAGCAGACAGTTGTCGGCTTCCTCGGGGGCGGACCTGGCACAAAGTGCTGCTTTCAGAGATGCGAGTGCCTAATCGCTCTGGTTAAATGTGTGATTAGGTGGCCAGTTAGGCATCGGAGCAGAGGCGGGACAGAATTCTGCTGTGTGGGAGATGCTGAGGGACCATCACGCGCCAAACGCTGTGGCAACAGGACAGATGTTTAGAATGAGAAATGTATGGCGCTAATTCAATGACGGCCCCAAAACAGTCTTTGTGAAGATGAACGACTTATAGCCCGGTGGTCCCTCAGGAACTTATGTTCAACTTATCTGGTAAACACAACAGTTAAGTGACCCACACATGGGGAAAGAGGAGTTTGTTTAAGTAGAGAGTCGCATCCTTTAGGTGTCAGCACTGAATACAAAGTCTCCCAATCTAATTTCCTAAATTTATTTGGATTATTCAGTCTGTGCCTCAATGCTCTCCTCTCCCAGATGATCCGGCACCGAGCCAGTTTATTTTCTCATATTCATGAACGACAGGCAGGGCCAATTTCCCAGAAAAAAGGCGGCACAGTATAATTTCTTTAGACAAAACTGAGCCACAACAATCAAGCTCCCTCAAGGGCATTACAGGCATCATAATTTTTTTTTCCATTTTCTAATTATAGTTTGCACAATGCTATCTGCAGGGAATATTTTAAAGGACTTTATCTGAATTTCACAGTGAGTTGCCAACACATTAATTAAGCCGCAAACCAACGGGAGTGTAAATAAGTTGAAGAAACATTTTTGAGAAGCTGTTAGAGAATAACACTGGCACATCTCAGTTTGATTACGTTATATATAGATGATACGGGGAAATATTGCTCACAGCCCTCGAGAAAGAAATTGAAATTATCATCAAAAGCCATGATCATGATAGCGTTTGCTTTGGGTTTTGGTTTTTCTCTTATTTCATCAAATCCCACACAGACACAACACACAACTTCTGAACATTTGTTGCTGTGATCTTTTACTGTGATTGCATCTGAGACAACAGTTTGTTTTCTGTCATGGAAAATTTGAACAAAGTTACCATTATTTTCAAACAGATCTACAAAACTGGTTCAAAAAAGACCATTTCTCGTTGCTACTGTTTTGGTGTCTTTTTCTTTTTCGCAGCTTGGTGAAGACCAGGACCTCTTGCCTCTTCAAGCCGAAAAGGTCACCAAGCCAGTGCAGCTGCCCCGCCCCCACCGCCAATTTCCCAAAACAGATGATGATGATTCAAAAGAAGCAAACAAAACAGCCTCCCCCAGCCGCTGGCCTGGTTAACAGTGATAGGGACTGCTGTGACTAACAAAAAAGCCCTGAATTAGGAAAAAGAATCAACACACATCCTTTTAAATCTCAGAAAGTTCTTTCAAAAGCCAGTAATGTGTCACAAAGCATGGTTGTCACCGGGCATCTTCATTATGAACTCAAAAGGCCACAAAAATGATGAAAACAAATTACTCCAGCAGCACTTGATGTCCCAAAGTCCCAGGCAAATGTGATATTCAAGCTTTGCCTCTCATCTGCTTCTCAGAAACCAGGAGCGTTAAAGTGTTGGTGCAGGACTAATGCCTCTGTGTGAAGCCGGAGCTACACTGGCTGAGAGCTGCTTCACAGCCTAAAGAAACCACTGCAGGGGCCCAGACCGTCTGAGAAATGGCTGCTCAGACAAATTGGCCTGCTCAGACCAGACATCACGATTGGAAAAAGGTGCCTGAGACCTCCTGTGGCCACAATTTCTCTTTTCCAAAGGTCTGGGGAAATAAACCTGCACAGCAGCTAATACCATAAATAAAGAAGGCTTCTAATATTTATTAGTGCTTACCAGTTATTCTAGGCCACATTAGCTGGAACAGGAAAATAAAAAAACAGGAAAAGTGACATTTGTGGTTGAAATAACCTAATAACTTTTGAATACTGAAAAGCAGCCTTTCACACAGTCATTGTAGATCCTGTTCCCAAAAGATAAATAATAATTTTAAAGGTTAAAAACTATTAGGATTTTACATGTTTACCGTTACAGTTTAACTCTGATAAATTTAAGGTTTAACTATAAAATACTGGATGAATAAAGCACCTGCTAACATATGATTAGTGGATAGTTATTATTCTGTACCATCATCACCAAGCTGCAGACAGTCGTTTAAGGTTTTCTCTTGAGTGTTCTTGCTGGTTTCCAAATGCTATAGACTCATGAACAGTGCTAAATTAATCCCACGACTTTGACTGCACCGCCTCTCATTTATCGGCAAGTCAGTCATCATTAGCAGATGTAATCCATTCGAAGCTTCAATTAAAAAGGCATTGAAGGAGGAAAAGCCTAACAGCTCATTAATCAAGCCATCGCTACATGGCCAACAGCCAATGTTTTCAGAAATTGGCTATGATTGTGTAGCTACTGTTCTAAGTCCAGCTAAACAGTAATCAAGTCCGGGAACAGTCTACAGCAGCCTTGTGCCTTTGGTTAAACCTCCATCTCCTCTTATTCATGTTGCTGAGCCATCCTTCAGTACCTTCAGAGGCCAGCTGCCTCTGCTGGGCCACATTCAGTAGATCCTCCATTACCTTGCAGACAGCGGACTCGCGTCACAGAGCACTTCATCACCTCTTCTGATTCAGCATATTGAAAATAAATCCAACGCTGGTGGCATGTCGAGCACTACACACACATTTATGCCTGTGGAGACCCAAGGAATTTCTTCTAAAATGAATGTTTTGGTGCTGCCGGGTCATTTTCCTCCTTGTGTCTACAACCCAAATGTAATTTCTGTGCTGTGGTCTGCTTTCCCCCAAGCACCTTCATTTCCAGCTGCTCCTGCATCCTTTAAGCACATTTTTGCACTTTCATCCTAACCCCTCAAAGGCCTCTGGTACTTGGACCTTGACTGGTTAGAACAATGCTGTGGAGGAGTGTGTACAAGTCAAACACAGCATCTCTGAACTGCCTCGGAAAGGGCTTTGGTGCGAGCGGCGGAATAACACTGTCATCTCCGACACCTACTTGAAAACCTGGAGTAATGATGAAATGGAGCGGTTCATCAAAAGGAACAGAAATAAACATCGGAGCAGCAGCCTGGCAGGTTTCTCTGCTCTAAGTGGCAGGTGCTGGTCTGAACAAAACTGGGGGGGAAAAAAGATTGCTGAGCCTTTATCTAAGAACCTTCAATTAAGACAGATTATATGAAATGGCATCTTTTTAAAAAACAGGCACCAACTCCCAGTTGATTCTCAACAAAGCATGAAAGGACTGTCACCATTACAGCAACAGCTATTTTGGGCACTGGTGTGGTCTTTGCATATGAAGATGGATGAAACATTTCAGCAAATACAGTATGAAAGCAGCCCTGGCAGAGCAGCCAGAGGCTTGTAAAAGCATGGAGAATGGGATATGGTTAGGAAGCTGGTTTAAAGCCCTGCCAAAGATTAGCCCCTCTCTAAGGATCCATCTAATTCCAGCTGATACATTTAATAAAGAAAATGCAGGATGATGGAAATTTCAACCTTTCAACTGACACCAAGGAAATAAATGAAGAGTTTCTTGCTTCATATTGAGGTCCCAGAGTTCAGCTGAATGAAACAGAATGAAGGGAGTTTTCAGGGATACCACGCTTGAACCGGACCAACAGACAAAAAGAGCCAAAGTCAACCGGAGAAGGATAATAACAATAATGATGCATTCACTGTGAAAAGACCCAAGTGAAGGAGCAACAGAGGATATCCGAGGACATATTGCATGGCATGAAATTAAATGCCTCCTAAAAAGCAAAGAGCATCCAGGTTTACAACACTATCCAACAGCTGAGCAGGAAGCAGTGAGAAGATCATTTTACCTCTTTCCCAACAAGCTCTCCTCTTATAATAGTCTTACTTATGGCTACTGCAAACCATCAAGTCTAGCACACAGAGAAGTCTGTGGTGTGTGTAGCCGACTGTAAAAAAAAACAAAACAGGAACCTACTGTAGATCATAGGTCGTGTTGGTCAAAATGTGTTTTCACATCTGCTCCTGACAGCAGAGGGTCTTACATCTCAGAAATGAGCGTATTTCATTCCTCCTCTCACAGTAAAAAACACTGCATCATTAGCACTCATTACCTCCATGACTACATGTTAAAAATGCACGCTTGGGGGCTTCCTATGTTTTCTCAGCTAAATGAGAAGAGACCAGATTCCCTCGGAACTGGCGCTGATGCAGTGGGATTTTCAGCTGGATATCAATTAGTGGCTCATTAGGCATTTACAGATGACAGTCCCTCTGGCTTCCTGTCACCCACTGAGGTACCGGCTGACCCCGACCTTGACGGGAGGCTAGCGGTCTCACAGTACCTTCAGCCTCCACTGACAGGCTTTCAAGCAACCGCATTGGGCGCGCTTCCTTCAAGCGTCGTCTAGGACAGTGGAAAACCCAGGACGCCAAACGCGCTGGTCTGGGTACACCAGGACGTGCAACAAACACAAAAAGGGTAAAATAAAGCGCTGCTTGATGATTGGAACGCAGATGGAGTAAAACTTCTTATCGCAAACTTAACAAACTCAGGCTCATGTTGGGAGGAATGTTCTCACATTCCATGACAAAAGGTTCTGGTAATATTTGGCAGCAAAGGAAGCCAACCAACATTTTCCCAACAGCATCTGACCTGAAGCCTGTCTGAACGCGTGTGAGGTCAGCTTTAATATTACATGATACAGAAACTACAATTAGAGAATGAGGTCAGTGATAAAACAGATTACAGCAGCATGATTAATTGATCTGCACAAAAAGGCATATAATTCATTCCAAATGGTCCTTAATTTCATGTATGATGGAGCACTGCTGTAATCAGAAAGTGACTGACAAGAAGACCACGTAGTAACAATAAAAAGATGTTGCTTGGTGTAACAACCACTTGATTTATCCATTCTGAAATTGTTTTTATAACACTTGTACATTTAGTCATGCAGCTCCCTGCAGGTCCTGTTACCTCCTGCCCTTAAGTGTATTTGGGGCAGAGGTGATATGGGTTATTTTTAGCCAGACTCCACAGGGACTCCTGAGCGCCAACATAATGGATTTCAATTAAATTAGAACTTGTTTGAATTTAATGAACAAAAGGCCAGTTGGCAGTTCCGTTACCTTAACAAACAGAAGGCAGTTGTGTGCACAATAGAGTCATTTTTATTCCTATTTGGGAAAACATGGAAAAGCTTTTAAGTTAAAGTTATTTACACACACACACACACACACACAAGTTGGCTTTCTGGGGCTAAACTGCTGTAGATTCCACAGTTGAACTGTAATAGAGAATTTGGACTCGCAACCCTTGCCACTGCGAGCCCTGTGGTCAGCGTTCCACATTTGGTTGAACTAAGAAAACAACATACATCTTTAATGTGCATATTTTCCTTGTTGTAATTTACAAGGGAGTAATCCCTGGGTAAGGGACAATAGTTTGGCTGAAAGGAGTTACAAAAATAGCCACCATGCTGTGCCACGTAGCATTACAGGGCTCCACACTGACAGCACGCAGACCAAGCCCCACTCCACTTAACTTTGATTCATTTCATCAAAATGTATTGCCCGTGGGCTCTGTATTCAGCGTATTTAGTCAAGCACTCCCTCTGTACTATTGCTGCTTGGCTGTAGTTGGTTTATTTTGTCATCAGAGTGACATTTATCTGAATTCACATGCCTGGAAACAACAATTCTTGAAGAAGACTTTTGTGGCCTGACTACAACATGTAAACTCATCATTCAAATAAAGTTTAAATATATTAATATTGTGTTAAGAGTAACAACAAAAGAGGATTTCATGCTTAACAATTGTTTAGAAGCCTCCAAACTTTGAATATGATCAGTATTCTCTCAACATTTTGAGTGTTTCAAATAATCTACAAAGAGTTTTGTATTTTTGTACTACTACTCAAATAAGTAATTGTAAAAAGCCTTTTAATTTAATTTTCAGTTGAACATGGTGAAACATTTTCAAGGGCTTTAATTTCTCATAATTACTAAAATATAAGCAATTTCCTGAAAACAAGAAATGAACATTATTGATTCACTAAAGAAATGGAATGATTTAAATAAATCAAACGTGCACTCCCCCTCAGCTCTGACCGACCTCACTCACCTTTACTGTACTTTGCCGTTAGATGAAGACATGCAGTTCTACAAAACAACTGACTGATGACTGACAAAACAGTTCAGTTCCTGAGAGGTTGTGGGTCCACTTCAGCAGGTAGAATGGAACTTCTCTCCTTGAGATAAAGCCATGATTCTGTTGCTCAGAATGGCTCCAGGCACAAAACAATGCTACTTTTCATCAACTCGCCTACGCTCCTGCACTTGTCGTCACGCCCTATTTTAGCACACAAAGCCCAAACAAGTGTCCGTGCGAACTGCTGTGTTCTTCAGGGAAAAGAATGAGTGATTCATCATCAAGTTAGCCCATTGAAGGCACCCGTCATATCACAGAGCTGAGGTCCATCGCTAACCGCTAACTGAGCGCGACACAAAGGAACACTGCTGCTATTTAGATATGACAGAGCGCCACTGTTTCACTGACAATCTCACGCCAGCCTACAGATCATGTTGCTGGGCCTTGGTGGGAGCGCCATCAGCGTCTCAGCATCAGGAAGGGGACGTGGCGGCAACCCCATTTGTCTCGAGCCGAACCCATTATGGCGTGCAGTTAAAACGTGTGGCTTTGTCCCCGGTAATCCACTAATGGCGAGAGCAGATGTTGCGAGGACGAATATCACACTTGGATGATGACGTCTCTGGTGTGCACAGACGGAGACCAGCCAAGAAGATGTCTGGTGGGTGTAAAACTGTGCACTTTCACTGTGAAAATACGAGAGGGGGTAACCGGTCGCTCCTAAAGCGTTGCTGTTGCTTCCAAAGCTGCTGTTCCAGCTATGAGACACAGCTTTCAAGCCTGATGAATAGTCTTCCGTCCATCTGCCTCGCGCCAGTGGGGTTGGCTCAAGCAGCTGCCTAATAGGCTAAAAGGGATCTCTGGATCCCTTGAGGGAAGGCTGAGTGGCAGGCTGACTGGATGGAGCAGCATCGCTCATCTTTGTTATCTCAAACCCGAGCTACTCTTGTCAGAATCAGGTAACATCACGCCATGTAAGAGGTAGCGTGCACAAAAGAATGTTTGTGGCTCCTCCTCTTGTCCAGAGAGAAGTGATTAACATGATTTCATTTAAGCTGCAATGCAGCAATAAGCTCAGAGCCTCCAGACGCAGCAGTAGCTGCCAGGATGAACTACATCAGCGCAGTTCAGAGGAAATGTGTAGAAATGAGTTCCCAAACTTCCCTCAGCAGAAAAACCAGCTCTGAATCCAGGCCATGTTCATGCAACTGTGTGGCTGATGATTTTAACAGCTTCTTCCAGGCCTTAGCAGCTTTTTAAAGGAGTTTTTTTTTACATCCACAGTAATATGCCAAACAAAACACCACTTTAGATTACATTCAGCAGGAGATTTACAGACCGGTCACGTTCCAGAAGTCTCTTTCTATTGTTCTTTTGATTAGTGGTAATAGATGTAGTCAATATGAGCTAGCAGCCTTAAGATTAGCTTTGACGGAGCTCTGCACATGGGTGAGAAGCCATATATGGACACATTTGTGCATGCATTAGCAATGACCCAGTGTTTTACTGATCCTGGCAACAACACAATGTGGACAAATACATCTGGATTGGTTCATTTATTAAATTGGATCGGTAGGTTGCTATTTAATCACGTAATGACATCTGCATATCCAAATAGTCCATGCTTACATCAAACATACCTCTTTAACGCAACACTGGGACCACAATCAGCACACAAAGGGTCATCAGAGCTGACCTCATGCTTCTCACTCCATTGCTAAAAATCAGAAGTGAAACTATAAATAGATTTACATTTCATTAGAGCCCCTTAGAGCACTTTGATTCTGTGCTCTAGTTTAACTGAAGCTGCTGCTCTCGTTTGAAGGTGGATATCCAGCTCCTTTGTTGAGAGACAAACGTGTCTCAAGCAGAGTTCTCTGAATCTATTTCAGCTGGCTTCTAATCACAGAACTCACAATGAAATTCTGGCATTGATGAAAGCATTTACCTGCAATACTAAGGCTTGAGAAAGGTGTAGAAAGATATTTTCTCAGGAAGAATGGGAGCAGCAGAGGGTCGGCACTGAACACAAGGCAGCATGGCACAAACGGGAGAGAAAAAAACACCAAAAACATAAAATATACAGAACATACAACTATCAGAACAAAATAACTCTCTCTGATGAAACAATCTATCATACCTCTGTTAAAAAAGGAATGGCGCACAAAGACGGCCCTCATTACATAATCAAAGTCCTGCACGAAAATGAGGGACCTATCTGGGAGAATCGGACTCTTTGGTGCACCATTATGTCCTGTAAATGAGGCAATTTCACAGAGTTTTACAGGCTATCAGGAATATATTTTCCCCAATATTACAGCTGCAGATTATGTGTCTGTGGTGCTTTCTTTTCTGATGGTATGGCTGTTCTCCCTTCTGCTTTTCAGTCGAATTACAGGCCAAGTGAGGGATAAGTTATGACCAAAAAGTCAATTGCAATTCCATTTACACTGCATTTTTTTGTTGTTTTTAAATTGATGATTAAACTGGTACCATGTAAGATTTACAAACATACCAAAGCAGAAAGCTAAGCATTTTTGTCCTGCACCTCTTTTCCTTGACTGCGTTTTCCTGATTAAAACAGCATAAAAGGAGCACTTTTTCCTTTAACGGCTTGATGAAGTGAATCAGGATATCCCAGAGGATAACACCTTTACTCCCAGCCAGGGAAATAATCTCATATTTTCAGAGCTGATACGATTGAGAAGAGTGACACACAGCGATGTGTGGCTCAGCCATGGGTGTGAATTCAAAAAACCCGTTTGCTCGTTAAGCAACAGGCGTTTTTTTTTTTAATATATCTGAGGAAGTGATTAAAAACACTTGCACCATTTTAATTAATGCTAACCACTTCAAAGAACACACAGTCATGAAGAAATTGCATAGAAGTGCCCAAAAAGCAGCTGCTGGAAGTTTCAACTTGAGAACTACTTATATTTCAAGAAACGCTGCCTTTTTTATCATTGTGCTTCATTTGGAGGGTTGCAGACTGAAAAATGGAAATCTGAGGCTTATATAATATCATGTTTGGGCATAAGTAAGTAAAGATGATGGAAACACTGTTGAAATTAATGTTCCTTGATACATTCACATGAAGAATGAAGCCTCTTTTTTATGATGAATTCTTAATTAAAACCAAATAGTTTGGAACATAACATCTTGGGAGTCAGATTCTATTCTTAAACAAGCACCTATGCAGATGAGACAAATAGACAGTATTCACATATATGTCGTGATACCTTGTCAATAATTCAGAATTCTCTGCCATAGATGCCCTGTGAGGGTTCTGCATCAACAGAGGAATGAGACAAAGCTACGAATGAAACGATTACAGTCCAAAGCGTCTTCATAATCAGTCGTAAGTGGAGTGATTATTTGTTTTTTCAGCTTTACTTTGGTGCAGTTCTGGAAGGCTGAGTGCCTCTTTTCAAGATTTAAAGATCTGGAAGATGATTTATTTATACTGGAAAACTGAAGGCTATTTTCTGTCAATGTAAGTATCAGAGTAATCCCTTCTGCAACAGCAGACTTCGTTTTTTTGTTATGACCTCTGGCCTTTCAGTGAGTGTGACGAGGAGAGGCTGCATTGGCTCAGACTGTGGAAAACAAGGCCCTGTCCCCCTCTCCTCCACCCTCCCCCAATCTGCCACACCAGATAAGCACAGAAAAGACAAAAAAATAAAAACATTTAAAAAAGGAACTTTGGAGCCGGTCAATTAAAAACATGCAGGCAAAAAAGTCAGATGTATGAAAGATCGGGTCGTTAGGGAGGAGCCATAACAAGTGCACTGATACGATGAGAGGACACTTTGAGGATAAATGTCTTTTATCTGTACCAAGCCGAGCTGACAACCGAGAACTGGAATAAGAAAGTACAGCGAGACAGCAGCATCTCCAGTCTCATACAAAAACCATGAAGCTGGAGCCAAAATTTCACCAGTCTGCAGTCCCATTTTCTTTCCTGATAAATGCTTTATCACAGCAGCTCGAAGCTGTTGAATATAATGGCAAGTGTAAGCTTGCTCTGCCCTAAAATAATTTTTTTTTCTGTGCAGTTTATTTGTAACCACATAAAAAAAAGACATTATGTCGTTAGAAAAACATCTACAACAACTGCCAACGCCTCATAACCTTCCCCATTCAAAGACTTTGCAGCTCCCCCCATGTGAAGCCCTGAATGGGATCACAAGGAAATGAGCGTTTTCCCTTCCAACAACAGACATGACACAGATTAACAGCCTTTGTTGAAACATACTATTAGTACACAAGTTTCCTCAAGGACCACCAGATGTCAGATAATAGGTTGTGTAGACTGAGGTGGGGGCTGGCCCACAGCCACTGAACAAGTAAGAACAAACCCCCACCACCACCACCACCTTCAGACTCAGGATGTAGGTTAAACACAGGTAACTTGACTGAACTGACAATCCAAGGTGATAAATAAAAAATAACCCTTACCCTAATGCATAAGAGCCAGCCGCTGTGATGACCACAAACTGTTCTTTGCATGAATGAAAATCATGAGGACAATGTCCATTAAAGCATCTAATGAGCAAATAAATTGTGTCACTGCAGTTCTTACATGTCATAAAATAACATTACAGGCATGTTGCGTCTCATTGTGTTCAAAGGAGCTGCGAAGTCAATCTCATTAAACACAACTGCGGGTGTTTATTGGCTTAGATGGGTGGTTGTTTGTTGCGTTTGGGCAGCAACAACTTCGGGGCTCCAGAGGTTGATGCGCTGCTTCTGCAAGAGGCTGGCAACTTTCTTTCAATTACTCAACTGAATTACAATCTGAAATGCAAAAGAGCTACAGCACAAAGTGGTGCGCATGGAAAACAGGTTACCTTTGCTGGACTTGAACCTTTGTTGGTCCTTTCTGGCATCACATCGGTGCCTCCGCTGCGGCGGCGGCTGCTGTCGCGGCGGCTCCGAGCGTCTTGTCTGCTGCAGTGCTCCGTGCGGCTCCTCAATCCAAAATCACCCGACGGGTCAGCGCGTTTCCAAATCGCTCCGAACAGCTTTGAAGGGAGAGCCCCCGGCACTAAGAGACAAGCAGAGCTGTTACACTTTCAGTCCAAATGCAGGAGGCGTTCACGTACACGGGTGTACGCAGTACGCTTGGGCTGCAGCAGGTAGCGGTGTCCGCTCTCACGGGTACTTCCCGGCCGCTAAATGCGCCAACTTTGGGGGGCAGCGAGCACAAAAGTCATGGGTGTTGTGCCGCCAGAGCCAAAGGGTGCCCAGTGCCACGCAGCGCCGCAACATGGAGTGCTGACCTGCCTACCGCTGTGTAAAGGTAGCCGAAACTATGAAACACCTGACATCCGTTAAAGCCTTTCAAAATAAAACTACACATCCCTTACTTCCTGTGGACTCGTGGACAAACTGAAGCATGTTAAATATACACATAAATATAAATATAAATAATACAAGTGTCGTTGTTGGTACGGCTTTGTAACCGGTGAATATTTGATCTAATTTTTTTTAAACTGATTTGTCTCTGCTGGGAAGGACTCAAGTGAAAATGCACAGTGGGCCATCAGCGCTGAGGTGGGGTGGATTTAATAAATTATTTAGGATTCAGTTGAAAGCACCTAATTCCTACATCATTCATAATTATTAAAGAGAAACAAGGTCAGTGCTAATCAAGGTTCAATTCATCTCCTGTGCAGATCATTACATTTGTAGATGACCGATGGAGAAGAGGGGTCCCAGTGTCAGACATTATTGTGACCCTTCCTTAATAGTCAATAACATTACGGGCACACCAGCCAGAATTACGACCAAGGGTGCAGCATGAGGTAAAATTAAATATCAAGCGCTTTGCAGAGGCATACAGCTAAATGGCCCTCTTTGAAATGGATGTTCTGTGAGGCATCGATGTAATGTATCATAATGAAATCAATACCTGTTTGCTGAAAGGGCCATTTAAAAGCCAATTGCAACATTTAAACATTTAAATAACATTTTATATCAATTAAACGCAGTTTTTAGTAACTGCGGGGGTTTTCTTCTTGCAAGTGCACTGAAAAAATGCATTTAGTCAATGTTTCTTCTGTATATAGCTGTAGTATGAAATCACTGCCACCTCTGGGGACATCTGGGTATCAATTACAATTATGCTGGTAAAAGAAGACAGTATTGATTCCAGCTAAATGAATGCACTGTGTAATAATAATATTTTTTTAAAAAAATAGTTTAACAGCTTTTAAAACAGACTATTCTTTCACAGGATGCCAGCTTGAAAGTAATGAAAGCTAATACATCTTTCAGTTGACAGGCATAACAAACACGCAACAGGACATATTTGTACAAGAAAAGGTTACTTCTTGACAAATAGTAACAAGAAATACCTGAAGGAAGCCCTGGAAACTGGATGTAGTGAGTTTCTTCTTCATGACGTAGTCCCAGACCGAAGCGTGGTTGGGGCCCACAATCTTCTAGAAACACACTTTTCTTACCTTGTTGCCCCACTCTCTGAATGTAAAGGACAGAAACAGTAAATATTCAGCTAATTCGTTCAGTCTAATTGGATGCCTCACACAAGACAGCAGAGAGACCGCTGGCGCTGCGTGGAGCCAGAGGAGTGTGGATCCCTGGATCTCCTGCTTCGACACAGATGGCTGCAGTCAGGCTGGAGGATCACAGTTGATCCCTGAACTGGTGCTGCAGAGGGAGCAGAGCTACACACACAAGTCTAGTATTTAACTGTGAACAAAGCAGTTTGGGTTCTCTCAGCAGGGTTTATGCTGGTTTTTGTTGTCAGCAAGGTACTTTATCTACATTTGTGTCATCTGTGTGGATGTACACTGATATATATGATATGAAAATACAAGAATATATGCATAAGGATGAATAAATAACAAAAGTTAGGCCAGGTCGTACTTAAAGCACGCTTACATTTTTATTCAACTTTGTAATTTTTTTCTGGATACTCCGCAGGTGTTTTGTGGGGAAAGTGTATGCTCACCTAACATCTTCAGTCAGCAGCTGCACTGAAATATTAGCCGGGCCTCTGGCTTATCCGACCACAATACACCTGACAGCAGATACAGGTGTTCCGCTTGGCTGCAGCTTTGCTTTCTGCGGGATTATTTCACACCTGGAGTGATGATTCAGGCAAATGGTCTACCATGCTGTGGATCTGCCATCTGTCGTGATGCGAGAGTCAATTTTCCAGACACTAGAAAGTCATTTCTAATTCATTTTTGAACTTAAAACCTCTGCCAGACAACAGAAAAAGTCCTGCAATTCACTGTCTAAGTCTGATGGGCAAGATAGATTAGCTGAGAGCATGCAGACCATTCATACATTGAAGGCTTAAAGTAAATATATATGACATCACCGGCACAAATATACCATTGGTAGAACTGTAAATTACACCAGGATACACTGACTGGCTTGTTATATGAGACTTATCAAAGCAGCACCAAACATTCAGTCATACATCTTCTAAAAGAGCCATTCTTTACCTGCAGTTGTTCACTTGCAGTAATGGGATAAACTGATCTTGAGGAGTACGACTAAGGCTTAAACATCGTGCCTTCAGAAGCGCGGAATGTTCAAAAAGAGCGCAGTCTTTGTGCATCTCATTTTTCAAGGCAATAACAATGACCCCAGACAGTATCACAGGTCTGAGCATGTGAAGGCCGCAGTGCAAAAGGGATCCACCCATGGGAGGACAAAAACATGAGGACAAAACAGCCTGAAGAGGCAGAACACCATGACACACCTTAACGCAAACACTGAGAGGAAAACCTCCTGGGAGGCACCATCACACCACCCTTCCCTTCACAGCTGATCCACTGAATATGCAGCCGACCACCTTTTACAGGACGGTAGCCTTTCAGTCCAGTTTAGCATCTGCGACCTTCTGTAACAACAGCTGCTGTCTTTAAGTTAATAAGTTAATGGCTAAGGATGATCTGCACTCTAACAACTGCAGTGATGAACAACATCTCCCCCTTCTCCAGGGAAAACAGGCAACCTACAACACTGGCTGGACCATAAGTAGTTCAGGAAAACCACAATAAGGTCAGGTGACCCAAAAAAAACAAGGAGTTTAACAGACAGTCGCAGCGTGATGATCATGTGAGCAACAATTAACATGTTTATTTAATCACTGCTAAAGTCTCAGGTGCTAACTACTAACTAATAATCAGACTAATTAAGACTTCACTGAAAAAAAATCATGCAGCATATACTTGTGTAAAAGGTTTCAGTGTAAAAGGAAAGTACAAAAAATATACAACCCTGCATGTAGTTTCTTCGTTCCTCTTACTAAATTAGGTGTTTTCTTAAACAGATTTGTCTTGTACTAATCCACTTGTCTTACTTAAGACAACAGTGCACATTCTGCATCAGTTTCTATTCATAATAACAACAAAAATATCAATTTATCTACTATCAGTCTGGAAGCATTCAGGGAATGATGTTGGGGCTCTAATGATGTGCTTCAGTGTCACATGAGCAAAATCGCTGATGCTTCTGGTTGAGATTCCTGTGATGTGACTCAGCTCTTCTACAACCTGCAATGCATTAAAATAAAGCTTACATCAACACAAAACTGTAAAGGCTTGAAGCGAAGCAGATTTATTGTGCATTAACAATCGCTTGAAGTAAGTAACACAATTATATGCTTTATGAACGCCTATTTATAATGTAAACGCTTTGTGGATGCATTAAATGGCATTTTACCTTTTCCCATTTTCCAAAACAGTGAATGTAGGAAGCCACAGCGATGACACCAACACCAAGAAGCATGTAGTCTTCAGTCACAGCCACAAACTTCTCTCTGTTCAGAGCAGATATGGAGCATAAAGTAACTGTAATCTTACAACAGGATTCATTATTTCCCTCCCTGGTTTGGAGTTGAACAATTATCCTGAATTAACTTTCTATTCCAGCGTCACAAATCTGAATCCAGCCTCTTGCTGACAGATGCTGTTTTGACAGAAAGAAATGTGATGCGTTTTGAGACAGACTAATCTAGTTACAGGCTAGTGAATATAACAAATCGGAGACGAATATTTCCCACGGGAATTTTCAGAAATGACAACAGAGCTGAAGGGTGATTTATAAAAGACTGTGCTGATGCTGCTCAGCGTCTGGACGTTTCCCCTCAGCAACTTGAAAAGCTAACTAGGCTTTGATTCCAGGCTGTTTTATACTGCCCCCATGTGGTCAGAATCAGAACGCAACCGCCTATTCTATGTAGTGTTGATCAGACAGTATAAAGATGTACCAGCTCATAATTAATAGGCCTTTGTTGAGGCCTAAAAAGACACAACACGCCACAACAGCACAGACAGCTCACAGCTGTCCGGTGTGGCAAGCCAGCTGTTCATCCACTCGGCCATGACAACAACCACCTGTCCCAAAACAACAACGCCATACCTCTGTTCTTCGGATGGGCTGGCACACTGAGTGGTAGACACTAATAAGCATTCAAAGATGGTTTTTCTTTCTAGGCTGACAAACTGGAGGACATGGTGGCACAGCTCATACAGCCGCTCCACGGGGATGGACGGCTGATTGTTTCCTAGAAAAGTTTAGTCACCTGAACGTTAAATACACACAAGTTCCTCAAAACAATGATTACAGCAGATGATAAAAAATATTTTTGTTACGTATGAAGAGGTATTATCTGATAATAAAAGGATTACTGATGTTATATTTTCTCCACAAAATAAAGAAGATGCCTCAATTCTAGTATAAAAAAACATCAATTTAAAAGTTTAAAATATTGAAAGATTGACCTTAAAGTTTGTTCTTTTGCTTTCTACAAAGATATAATTGTAATATTTCCTAATATTTAAGTGTTTAAATATATCTTACCGAGCACCTCCAGAAGTACCTCCACATATGTGAGTGGGTTAGGGTCATTTACCCTGAACTCCAGCCCTTTTAAGACCATCAGCTCTGATTCCAACAGGGCCTGCTTAGACACGCTGTGGCCCACCGAATGCAGGAAGCGTACAGCAGTGTCATTGTCAATGATCTAAAAAGAATTTTAAAAATAACAATAATAATTAGAAACAAGATAAACCACAGGTTTGTAATGGTTTAGCTGAACATCATATAGTTGTATGCAGAACTTACATGATCTAAAAATGACAGTTTGCTTGAAAGCTGCACACAGGAGAAGATGAGGACGGGGAATTTCTGCTTCAGCATGTCAAACATACCATCCTCAGAACCTTGTACTGAATCCACAGCTACACCTTGAGGTGTGGGCTCATTCAGCAAATCTGAAAGGTGCTTCACAATGAATCTGTGGGAGATGTTTCACATGAAGCCACGGCTGAGCAAACATCAACAGGTGTGGCATGAAAAGACAAGAAGTGCTGCACTTTCTTACTTCTGAAGTATTTCAATGGCATGGTATCCAGCTGTTGGGTCAAGTCTTAGCTCTTTTGTGATCAGGAAGATGTATTCTGAGTTATGATTGGTAAAATGAAAGATGAAAATAAAATAAAAGTCGTTTGTTTTGAATAGGTTTGTGTGTTCAGCAAAGAGGAACCTATAAGGCAGCAGCTGACTTTAAACACAAAATCTTCTCTGCTTGTTACTGACACTCACAGTTATTCCCTGTGAACACTTTGATGCAAGGTAATTTTTGAATATAAAAATACATTGCATTAATGAAGCCACATTAAGGTCTTTCTCCACACTGTGATGATTAAAATTGCACGAAGTAGCGAAGAGTTACGGTAATTTGAAATCCACATGCGCCGCGATGTCAGCCGTGGTTAAATACGTGATTAAAAACTACAGATACACAGTTGTTTTATATACATTACATTATGTAAAAATGGACACATATGTGAGAGAGAAAAAAAATTCTGACTTACAACAGCTATTAATTTGTGAATAAACTGTTCAATAAACATAAAGATGTTGCCTGGGGGCCGTTAATAGCTCTGTCCATCGATAACGACCCTCTGTTTATTTACGTTTACAGTTTCAAAGCAGATAGCTTATTGTTAGAACTTACTAAAGGTAGCAAATACAAAAAAACATAAAATGGTTTCACTTAGAAAAGAATGTGTTTTTTGTGTGTGTAATTTATGAAGCACCCGATGGCGTTTTAAGCGCAAAATATAAACCGTTAGGCCGCCGTGACGCACTTACCCGTGAGCCTTGCATCTCGGAAGCTTCCGTTATATTTCGTTACATTTCTGAGTTTACTTTTGTTTATTTTGTTAAGATTAGTGAGGAAGTCAAAAAGAAGGTCATAAGAAGCTTCTCGAAACTTCATATTTACTGTCTGACTTGGAAAGCAAAATGTATGTGGAGCAAATTTATCGAGCTTGAGGTAATATTGAATTTTAACTGTATTAATTTAAGAGAGAGAGGAATGGAATATAAATGAATTCAAAGAGGAAAATCCCGGAACGTTGTTGTTGTTGTTGTTGTTGTTGTTGTTGTTGTTGTTGTTGCTGTTGTTGTTTTGAAAGATTCAAAGTCTAGTTTTCCGAAAGATGGCGCTATGCGCACATATTTTGCTCGAATTTAAAAACGCTAGTCAGTGATGTAGTAGGAACGTTTTTGTTCTTTTTTTTTTCCTTACGGGATTCTTTTGCATGTTGCACCACTCTTGGTAGAGCGCGTGACGCTTAGCGCAGATTTCACAGTATAATGATGGCCGTCCGTCCTCTGCTTCCGGTGTCACATATGATTTGAAACTCTGCGCGTGTAACCAGACGTTCTTGTTTCGCTGAGAGCAGGCATGGCCGACAAGACGCCAAAGGAAGGCAGCGCTCCCTTTGCAACAAGGATAGACCCAACGAAAGAGGGTCTTTCTCAAGATCAACTCCATTACATCCGCCAGGTTGAACTTGAACAGTGGAAAAGGAAAACGCAGAAGTTGCGAACAAGAAATGTTGTGACGGGTCTCGCCATCGGAGCACTCGTTCTGGGTATTTGTATCCTTGCCATGTATGCTAACGTCAACACAAGGTGAACTATGTAATCGTAGCCTAGCTTGCTAAACTTACGCAAATATTAAATAAACACTCACTTTAGATTATACATTATTGAGTTAATGTATAGGGGAAACGTTTAGCACGGTAGGTAGATGTCACGTTATCTGAATTGCAAAAGATATTAAAGTTTCTCCTTCATTGACGCTAATGTAACTCGTTTTATGATATATTGTACTCGCGTTTTCATAAATAAGGTACATTATCAGCAATTGGCTACTTGGACACTAATTTATATCATATAATTCTATGTCATGTATACATCATTTGTATATTAAATTGCATACTTATAATTAGCTTGTTTAAAGGAAGACTGACTAAAAAAGACAAAAACGACTTGAAACATCATAATGAATGTGAATATATTCATGCCAACAATGACAGACACACCCTTTTTACTGACCTGCTAATATTGCCCTTGACCTTTTGCTCGCCTGCCAGATGGCTACACATTTTATTCCGTGTCCCAGGAGCGAATCATGGATGAAATGGACGAGGAGGCCAAGCGTGCAAGGATGCAAGGACCAAAGACTGGTGCCAACTAAGTTGCATTTCCTGACCATTGTTGGACTGTGTTTTGGCGTTCTACTTGACTAAGAAAGCACTTCTGTGGGATTATGGTGATTTATATTCCAACACAGGTTGATGATTCTGATGCTGAGACATCAATGGACATCTCCTTGGCTTTTAATGAAATGCAACTTCTTCTGCTGACTAAAACTAGGCTTGGTTTGAATATTTGTCAATGGCAAGAAGGAAACCACTTGCCTGCAAATGATTGAATGTGATTGATGATGCAAATGATTGTTTGTATTGTGCTACCTGGCCTGAATTCTGTATGAGGATATCGTAAAAGTCATTTAATAATGTTAATGTCATTTTGTCAATCAATCTGCAGTGGCCTTTAACAAAAGAGAGGGTTAGTAAACACATCAAATCAACCTGTTGTAACATATTTATGATGCTTATAATGAGGATTTGTAAATTACATTTTTGTATTCGATTAAAAAAAATACAAGAAACAACTTATCCAACAAAACTGCTTCATCTTTACTGATGAAGCAGTAAAGATGACAAAACTGGTATTTACCATTGTATTTATTTTGCCAAAATTTAATACACTGAGTCAGGGCTTTCCATCAAATCTCGAGAATAAAAAATAAGACATTATATGGGAAAGGCACAGATTCAGCATGGCAGGACAGCAGCAGCTTCAGAAAGCAATACAATGACTTATTTACATTCAAGAGTTTGAACTGTGAATATATTATGACGTCTTCTAGGGACTCCACTGCTGGAACCATTCAGTGTGTGCTGTGAATATTGCATAAGGCATTTTCTAAGGTTCACATTCACAGTTTGGGCTGTGTCTCCATAAATCTTGAAGTGTTGGCTTTACATGGGAGGGCAGAACAAATTGGAGGTAAAATACTGCAATCAAAGATGAACTCGGACAACATCCTCAACCTCCCTGATGGACAAACGACAGGAAGTATTTTTTTCACAAATGTGTTAAAGTAGATTTGACTAAAGTGCACAATGCGTTTGCTCAAAGGAACAAGCGCCAAAGAAAGCAAGATTTAAGCTTTAGTTTACTCCCAACTTGTAAAGCTGATCTATAAATGCACTCTACTATATACACATGTACAGTCAACAGGAAAAGCAGTAGTCTAAAACAAAGGTGGATTTTTCAGGAATACCTAATAGAAAGAAATCATTTCTAACTTAATGTCAGCTATGTTAAAGGAAAATCTGAACGATATAAACATTTTTCCCTCCAGATGAATAAATGATTCTCCCTCTATTTGATGGTACATTTTACTTCTGTACAGTGTGAAAAAAAAATCATTTGACTGAATCTATAAATCTAAATGTTGACTTGAGAAGAAGTCACCCATTCCAACACATCCCGAGCCTAAAATCACCAAAGATGTGTTCGTCATCCTTGTCATCATGCGCGTGTGAACGAGTCAAACTATAAAATGAATTTAGATCGTTCTCTTCGGGTACTGGAAGGCAGTAATCAAAGAAATTTCCCTGTGCAGTCAGCTGGTGCTGAGACATTGTGAAACAACAGCATGAGTTCCTAGACCGATTCTTCATAAGGGACAGAACTGTCCGTCAAACTGTCGCACTTTGAGTCACATTGGTAATATATTAACAGCGGCAGTGAATCACGCCAACAGGAAAACAGCAGTTACCTGGTTCAGAGTATCTTAAAATGATCACATTTAGTACCGTCACTGGAATGCAGGAAATGGTTTCATCCGTGTGTCTTCCTTCAACAAAACCAATAACCAGGTTGTTTGATAAATCTTGTGCTTATTCACATCTAAATGTTTACGTTTGTGTGTAAATTCAGTTCTTTTTTGACAAAAGTTCGCTGGGAAGGTTGAGGTAATCGACCAACTGGGTAGAAAGAAGCGTTTTTGCTGTTTAGGTGTGCTGGGAAAGGGCGTTGAAGTGATCCTCCTGCATGGGGGGTCTGTTTGCAGCAGCCTCGCTTCAGATGAGGTAGTCCTGATAAACAGCCTGCTTGGCTGAATGTTTTCTCACTAGGAAAATGGAGGGAAACATGTTATTTTTTTGCCTTTAATATTGAGGTTTGCTAATTCAGCGTTCTCTCACCATTCTGCTAATATCGCTGGAAAAGGTGACTCCTTTGCTGGGTTTGTCCTGGGAGCCGCTGCTGCTGCCACCTAATGAATTTCTCCTGATGATGCCTGGAAAGACAGAAATGAGCTTCTTATTCGTTTGGAGTTAAATATTGCAGAAATGTATGTGGGATGTTCCCTCTCACCCTGGAGTGGCAGGATGTCCAACCGCTGCAGGCTGTTCCTGCGAGAGGAGGGGAAAGCGCTACCCTTCGACAGGCGGCGCTGCCGACTGGACAACACAGCGGCAGGAGAGAAGATACCCGCCGGAGGCACCTTCCCCATCTTCTCGTACAACTCCTCAATCTCTTTTTTCTGGGCGGCCTGCAGGGTCTGAACCTCCGTCAGATGTCTGAGCACAGAAAACATTTAAAAAAAATGAAATATTTGCTCTTTAACCTGGCTCTAGGAATGAAACTCTGCTGCTTTACAACTGTTTAAAGGTCAGTGTAGAGCCAGGGATGATGTCAGGGGGGTTAAAGTCGACGGGCCTGGATGCTTTCGGCACCAGACTTACTTCTCTCTGAGCTCTTGAAGCTCTTCCAGTATTTCCTCTTCATCGCTGTCTGATTCATCGCTGCTCAGGTACGGAGTGCTGCGGCTGTAAGTCATCATCCATAAATGGTGAAGGGCGTTGCTGTACTGAGGGCTGCCCGCCGCTCCATCCCACAGTCTGCCCTCCAGCTCAGCGGCCGTCACAGAGAGCCCACTGTCTGCCGACGTTCCCAACACACTCAGGCTGTACGCCCTCCTGCGACTTCTCTTCCTTGACCTCTGTCGATCCTCCACGTCCTCCTCCTCCTCTTCCTCTTCCTCCTCCTCTTCCTCCTCCTCCTCCTCCTCCTCCTCTTCTTCCGCTTGGGCCTGTTCCGGCTCTGGGCTGCCAGCCCATCCAGACTGATCCTCGACCTCATGGAGGTGCCCGGCGGGCCCTCTGTGGGGGTGTGCCTGAGGAGGGGACATGGTGAGGGAGGTGGCCAGGCTGGTCTCGGACTCGACCTGCTCCTCTGTGCTGCACTCTGATGAGGTGCTGCTGCTCTCTGCTGCAGCTGCGGACGCTACTGACACAGGAGGCGTCAGGATGTCCAAGCTGGGCGTCACCTGGAATCTCCCAACAGTGACCGAAGCAGGCTGGACCTCTGTCAAGCCAAAGAGAAGATATGTGCTGATTAAAAATTCTGCCAATCCCTTTCAAATAAAACACTGTCAGTAACAGAAAAATGCCTGAAATGTGTGATTAAGATAAAAATAGGAGTCATGGTCCTCTTCCACCCATGATTACAGTTAAACAGGACTGACTTACATGAGTGAGCGAAACCATCAACAACAGTGATTGATCTGCTAGGACTGTTAACCATTAGACCAAAGGTTTACCCTTCCCGACTGCCATTGATTAAAATCTAATCATCCTATCACTTTAGATTAGGTGGCAGAAGCATATTAGGACCACAAAGTGTCTTCTTAAAGATCCACATTAATTCACTCAGCACAGGCCTCATAGGGCGGGTGGAACTCAGTAAAATATCAAGGAGGTAGTTTATGGACGACAAAATCATATTTAGAAGGACTTGGGTGGCCAAACGTTTCTGCAGAGATTTATCTCGAGTTTGGTTTAATATTCAAAATTGTTTACGTGGACTGAGATAGTACATTTCCTGATGTTGTTTTCATATAACATTTTCTTCATTTTTTCCAGTTATGCTTCAGATAAGTCTGTAACTCCCCTTTAAAGTTTGTTTTTATAATGACAATATTATAGAAACTCTTGTTCAACTATAAATTAGGTGAATTTTGAATTATATATACTGTGTATATATATATATATATATATATAT